>VZRV01008972.1:2027573-2140882 GCA_013398115.1 Falcunculus frontatus | reverse complement strand
CGGGGCTGCGAGGACACTGCCGGGGCCGCGTCCCCGCCGGCGAGGGGGCGGGCGGGCTTGCCGGGGTACTGTGACACGTAGCCTCGCGGCTGGCTCTGAGGTGCCAGCCAGGCACGGTGCGGGACGCGGTGCGGAGGAGAACAAATAAAGTGCCGAAATGCCTCCAACACGTCTTGCTCCTCCTTGTCGGGTTGCGCGCCCGCGGGCAGCGGCGGCGGGTCCGCGTGGCCGCTGGCCGCCCGCCGCCGCGGTGAGGGTACGGCCGCGGCATCTCCGGGCTCCGCGGGCAGCGACCGTGTCCAAGCGCCGGCAGCTCCACTCGGCTGTTGTGTTACTGTAGTACACCGTACAGCGGGTCAGATAACCAGCTATCAAACGAGAACATTAATCTAAAAATAAGTAAGCAGCAGCAATGCACGCATTTTGTCCAAGCTATAATAAAATATGTAATTGGCATATCTAAATAAATTTGAAAACTCTAGGTTAGTGTTAAGTATCTTTTAGCTTTAACATGAGGGAATTATCCATTTTAATCTGATAAACATATTACCTAAAGAGATTTGATTCGTTTACTTGTTTCTCTCTTACCAGTCGTTAGCTTGTTAGTGATGGTGAGTAAATGATGTACGATGGTCTTACAGTGATGGGACAAAACAGTAGTGCATGCTACACTGATTTGTTTACAGACTTCACTCTTTTTCCTTATGTAACTGGTCTTGCTATTCTTTTCAAATAGGCCGTTCACAGGGCTGTGGTTTTTTCCCCACTTGTTTTAGAATTTCCCATCTTGCATGGAAATCGCAAGTATGGAGAAGTGTCCTGTCATGAACAAGTCGTCAGACACTAAGAAAATAGTTACAGCTAAATTTGGTCATAGTTAATTTAAATGTAGTTGTGTATATTTTTAGTGGTATCTGGACATAACATTGTACTGAAGTACAATAGTGTATGTTTACTCTTACATTGATACCTATATGCTTCGCTTTGCAAAACTGCAAGTCGTTTATTTTTTAAAACACGCTATTTTAAAAAAACCCAAACCCAAACCTTAAAGCTTCAGAGGAGATAATACTGACAAACTTGTTTGGAAAATTATTTATATGATATGCAACTAAGCTATAGTTCTTCAAAGGATGATGATTTTTTTTCCCCTTTGATATGAGTAGTAAGAATCGATATTGAATTAAATTATGACCTAAATTATTAATACTCCAGGAAGTCAAGTTTCCTTTGCTGTAGTCAAATGAATCATGTATGTAATGGCAAAAGTAGTGATTATATCTGATCTTTGTCCTTTGCAGTAGTTACAAAAACGCAGCTCTACTAAAAACGCTGCGTGTGTGTCCATGACAAAAGTAACTGTCTTCTACTCCGATTATTTTAAAATAGATTCTGTAAAGGACATGTGCTACTGTCGCACTTTTATCAAAACTTCTTAAAATTTTAATTAATCTGAAAATGTTTTAGCTGGCATGTACTGAGAATTTCATGAGAGGGAAGATTGTGATACCTAAATGATGAAGGAAGCCCCACATGCTCTCCCTCCTAGGCCTGAGCAGCTGCAATCTAGGCCATTTGCAGGATGCAGTGGTAGGTCACACGCAGTGTTTCATGTTGCATCCCCGAGCACAGAAGTGAATTCTAAAGCCCAAGCGGTTAAGCCATTTGTTCCTCCTCTCCTCCTGCTTTGTAACCCCGTGGCAGCGTTTTGTTTGAGCGACAGCTGAAGCCCGCGGCGCGCAGCGCGATCCTCGGGCGGGCAGGCGAGGCACCACGCGTCGCTCCGAGCAGGGCGCTGGGCCGGGACGCGGTTTCCAAAGGAGCCGGTTTCCCCTCGGCGGGGAGCCGCGCATCCCCCTTCGCCAGCGGAGCGCGGCCGTGCCGCCCGAGGGGTCGCGGGCACCCAGCGCGGTGACCCGCGGGGCGCGCCGGGGGCCGGGGCGGGCGCGGCCCCTCCTCCGTGGGCGCGGCGCTGTCCGCGGTGCTGAACCGCGCGGCCATGTTATTCGTGTTATTCCTGGCGGAGCCCGGCCCGGCCCGGGCAGTGCCGTGGGCGAGCTGCCCTGGGCGGCTCTCGGGCGCTTCAGCGCAGGGGTCGCGGCAGGGGAGTGCTCTCACCCACAGCCTTTATGTAATACACTGTATCGCGCCGGTATCGGATGCTGACAGCAAAATCGATGACAAATACTACAGCGCTTTCTCCTTCGGAACACGAGCTCTCCCAGCAACGCAGATTTTTTTGTACCCAACTTGGGAAGCTTAGCGTTACCTGTATGAAATGGAAGTGCGGATGAAACCAGCAACTAGACAGGAACTTGGCATTCGCTATTTTTAACCACAGGTTCAGTTTATGAAAGGACATTCTGAAAGTGCATATCAAAACAGCGTGTCATCAGTGAGAACAAAATAACCGCTCATGGCACAGGAAGAAGGTATCCATTAGCAGCAATGCAAACACAGGCATGGGGTTTTCTCCTTTCTTCCTCTATTTAAAAAAGACAAATTTAGAAAGGTGTGCTGTGTAGCAGATCTTTTTTTCCAAATTCACTTTAAAGTGCTGCAACATCTGTACTATGTGAAAAAAATTGAAAAGCTTTTTTTCATCGCAGAGACAAACGTTCATTTTCTGTAATTGCACACTGGGTGTTTCGAATGCAGTTGTACAATAAAAAGCAAATATGCTCTTCTGGTGTGATGTGTAGAGGCTGGAAAAAAAAGACAAAATTAACATCATGTGTTTCATATGGGAGGATAACAATTTTAAAAATATGCATTCTGCTTCTAAAAATAGAATGAATTGATATGCAGAATGAATTGACCTTCAAATTAAAGGTCAGAGGTGACAAACCAGGACAAAGGTCATGCAGCTCATTTTCAAGCAATCAGTTTTTCTAGTTTTTTCATAGTTGAACAAAAGCTTAATTATGCAGAAGAGTTAGGAGTGTAATATTTAACTAGTCAATTCTAACAGAGAAATAAAGGTATTTTTACACAATTCCCTATTTTCTTGAATGTAGCTTTATTAGGGAATTATTTGTTCTGTTAGTGCTGCAAAAATGGGTCTGTCTTTAAGTATTTAAATACATTTCTTAAGTTGACATGTAATAATTTACCATCTGTACTTAATATTACTTTAGATATGAGAGGGTTGTGTAGCCATTTTCTGCTTTTTCAGTGATTTTAGCAAAAAAAAAATCCTGTTCATACATACTATTGTTTCAATAAAATTAAATTGCAGATCCATTTATTTTGGCATTTGTGCACATACTTATTATTTCTAGCAAACCACTTCCCCAAAATCCTGCTTCCGGTCTGCAGCATTCTATATGTCAAAGTGCAGTAATTAGACAGACCTAATACCTGACTGTTTAACTAGTATGTCTATGTGATTATTATTTTATTATATGCGGTGTCTAAGATTCAGTGTTCTAACAATTTGAAGGTATTGGTTCAGTGTTTATATCAAAAATACCACATTTAGACTAAACCAAGCTTTCATCAATATTCTGAAAGTATTTAACAAATATTCTATAGGTAGACCACATGCAGTAATGCAACACCTAAGGATAAGTACTAGAAATTCAACTGTTGAAATTTGTACACTCACTCACTAATAATTTTGTATCACATATTAGGTTTTTGCTTTTCTTTAAGATACTGTATGTCCTGTACCTACTTCAGCTACTGATGTGTACATTGTTTTCAAAGGTTTTCATCTTTTCTTTTAGAGATTGTGAATTTTTAGTTATATATCACTGATGTTCTTCTTTACTTCTTTTTTTCTGGTCTGAATTAATGACCCATCTCCACTAAAGTTTATAAAAAGAGACTATTGCATTACTTTATTTGTTTGGTTGTTTTAAACAGTGACTCAGTCAGAAGGCACTGACATACAGCACTGATGTCCACTCCAGTTGAAATGGGAAAGATGTGCCCTGTACTATCCACTCTTCTAGGAAAGTGAATATTGGTGTTTAAAACACAGAAACTCATCTGCTTTTTAACTTTTACAATGTTTGATTTGATTATTTTAATGGACAATAATATCCATATCAGTATTTGATAAGCATATTACAAAATACAAATGATGGTAAAATCCACCTTTAGTAGTGCTCTCAAGTAATAATTCAATGATTAAAAATAATAATGATTTAAAAACCCAACAAAACCAAAGAAGAGTCTGTGTTTTATAGATAAAATATGCAAATAAGACAAAAGTTCTGTGCAAAGGAAGAGATAGGTGAAGGGTGTGTAAATTCCATCAAAATGAGTATTAATGTAAAGCATCTCATGAAAGGAGGTCTGAACAAACCATAATAAAGTTGTTATAAAAGTGTAAAAAAAAAAAAACCCTTAATTTTAAAAATAAAACTTGTAGTGCCATCACTTTTGAGGGGATAATATTAAAATCCTAATTGGCTGCAGTATTTTTATAAACTAAGTGAAAGTTGTAAGTTATACAAATATTGAATTCAGCTTGTCATAATATTCATTCTTTATTTGACCTTTAGTAGGTATTTTTCTCAGTACTTCATTTGGCATTGTTTTGTTTGCAAATAGTTACTAAGTGGGGAAATAAAGTCTTATTCTCTATATGTAGTTTCTCACAGAAATAAATAAAAAATCAGTAATCAAGCTCTGAAAAATATTACCTACCTATGATTTGAGAATTAGAGCTTTTAAAGTTCTTTTCCTTACAAAGTACTGATATGAAGTAATTTAAGAAGTACAAAGAAAAATCCATCTGAAAACATATAATAAGATAACAAGGTAATTTTCTTGTTGTTATATTTGCTGTATAGCAAATCAATGTGTGGCAATTTCAAATGCCCTTGCTAATAGTAAACTGGGAACAAAATACTTTAAATATGTAGGAAGTAGAACAGTACTGTTCCATTTTTAGATTGTGTGTTTAAAAAAATTCATCTTTGGATCTCCAAATATTGTTTGAAATATACCTGGTGTACATTGTTTTTTAATTAAATAATTAGTTGTTTAGTATATGTATATTCAAATGCAGACCATTAGAAATTGCAGATTTTACTAAATCGAATACACTAAATATGAGAATTGTATGTAAGTAATTTCAGTCCTTAAAACAAAAATAACCTTGTTCAGCATATTCCTTTAGTATGTATTATTAGTGTTTTAAACTAAATAAATGCGAAATAGTTTTTGTTGCTAAAACAATTGTCAGTATAGTAGTAGCATTTAATTTTGAGGAGAAACTCTGATCCTAGAGTTGTCAGGCTTTCACTGGCTCCCATTCTCATATTGTGGAGTTTATTACCCCTTTTTATTGCCCAAAAGAATCAGATTCATGACAACGGTGGAAGTACATTTTACCTTTCTTTGTTCCTGTTCTCACTGTAGTCAAATAACATTCTTACACATAATTAAAAGGTGCATAATTGGATGTTTGATCTTCAAACACTTCGTTTCCTGAAAACTAAGATATGCTTAGCCTCTTTTGTATCAGGAAAAAAGCATAACTGGACTATTGCCTAGCTGTGTTACTTACTTGAAGCTGTAGTTACCCTCCTTCAGTGACAGTGACAAAAGTATGTAAAATTAGCAAAGAAAGACTAAGTTTTAATTTGCTAGTTGTTCAATTAATTTCCTTAAATCTGCATTGTAAAAGTACTTTCAAATATCTCACACGTTTGCTTTCCTCTTTACATGCTAGAAAAATACCGTTATGGTGTAAAAACAGAAGTATGGAACAAAAGCAAAGAAAATTATGGTTAAACAAAGAATAAAATTGTGAGAGCTTTCAACTTTATCCACCCTGTAATTACATAAGGACATTAACACTTGAGTGTACATTTTCAGGAAATCCTAATTTTTCTTATTTATGCATTTCAAAGTAACTATATTGAACTGAATGAAATGAAAAGTTTTTTAAACAACAAAAACAAATAAATGTTTTTTAAACAACAAAAACATCTCAGGAGGAAATCCATTATTTAGAATTGCACATTGAGGAATCTGTGTAAAACAAGTAAATTCAGAATGTCAGACAATGCTCATTTGTGATGTTTGAAATCAAAATACTGTTTGCATAATGCTTCTACCAGCAGTCAAGAACAGTAAATAAGGTTAATTTTTACTGACTGGTTCAAATGATAGACAGCAAAATTCGTTAATATATCTGACTGGTGTGTGTGTATGTGTATATAGATATATTTTAAAAGCTCATGTTTTATGCTCTTACTATGCTTGAGTTCTGCACACAGAGTTTTAAAATTTATGTATACTTTGCAGCATTCGTCCATTTAAGTCTTCACTCCCGATGAGCTAACTGAAAGAAGATCCTTTCAACATTGGAATGTCTTCCTCTATTCCTTTGCATCACTATTTTCTTTTTTTGTTATGAAATAAAGGATTGGTGGATTTTGTTTTCTAGTTCTTCTATGCTCTAATCATACTTATAGTACCCAGCAATCTTTAAAAAAATACTGCCGGCTTTACTCTGGAAGAAAACTGTCCCCTGGGTACCACTGTGAAAGAAACAAGTTTAACATATTAATTTTTCTTTTTAACTTACTTTTGGAGGAAAGCGTATATCTTACTTGAGTAACCATTTATATCTGCTTTATTTTCTTCCAAACAAATTATGTTTCTAAATCCTTCGGCAGCAAACTTGCCTAAGGTAATGAATTCAAAACAATCCAAAACTAAGAGAATTCTTTTTAAATAGATATAAACTTGCTATTATTTTTTACTGATCAATAAGTTGTCAGAAAACAGACTACATAGGCTGTTAAGTAAATTGAATTACAGAATGTGCTACTTATAAGGGAAAGCGGATTACCTTTGTTGGGTGTCTGTCAGTGTGCCTTTAACTGATACTGCACTTTTCATTTTATTTCCTATCCAGCAATAATTCCATATGGCATTCTCTTGCAATTTTTTTCATGCTTACTGTTACAGTATTCTTCCATGTGCTGTGAATGCCTAGTTAAAATAAGGATGGCTTCCAAAGCAAGTGGCTTTTTATCTGAAAGCATCTTGCTATCTAGTACACAATTCCTAAACAGCATTTATTTACTTACTTGCAGTTACAAACTTCATGTAAATGGCAAGAGAGTTTCAGAACTAAAATGCCAAAATACTTTTTTGGTTTGTACAGCATAAGTGGGCACAGGAGAGCTCATCGTGAGCAATTTCCGTGCCCAAACCTGCTTTCATTTAAATTAGGGGCTGATTTTGTATGTCTTTCAGTAGGATACAGTAAAATACATGCCAGAATAGTTTGTCATTTAAACTACCTATTTAAATGAGTTCATAGAATTGAAATGCCCAGGCTTTTCTACACCAACATCCCTTATGCCAAGCTTTGGGTATCATGTCAGGAAGCTTTTTGTAATAACTCTAAAAAATTAGATATCCATTTTTCTGCTTAATAACCTGTTATATGACCTAGAATATGTGATGCTTAAAAATGTGTTATGAAATGACAATACTGGAAACAAGAACTTGAACTTGTGCTGTTTTCTGCTACAGTTTTTAAGAACTGTACTTTTCTGCTTTGAATCCCGACACCACTCCCCCAAATACTTATTTTTAATCCCTTCATAAACTGAAGCAGGCTATGTTCCAAAGCCAAGAACGGATCCTTTACTCTATGCTTGCATATTTCATTATGTTGCATAAATAATGCAAGTAAATCTGAAAGACACAAAAGCCACATAGCCACAGGTTGGCAGAACAAAGAAGCAGATACAAGAGATTGGGCTTCAGTGCTTGAAGGTGTAAAAGCAGAGTTAGGTTTAATACAAGACAAAAGCCCACACAATTCTAGTGGAAAACCTAGTTACTACAAAAGAAGAGGAACTGAATCAGCTTGCTAGAGCTGTTGCACTGAAAAGATTGTACCACCCCCTTTTCCAGTTTCTGGTGTTGGAAAAGATTCAGGATATTTGACTGTAGGGGAAAAGAAATTAGAGAAAATTGGTTCTCATTTTTCTTTGTTCATTCTTCTTCTGACTTCGCTCACTCCTAGTAGGATAACCTTTTTTTTTTTTTTTTTTTTTGGTAAGAGAGCAGGATAGCTGTCCAGATGTTCTCTTAAATTGGAAAAAAGACAAAACTCAGATTTCTCTAAAACAGAAGAGAACTGGGCTTATATCTAAACAGGTTGCTACTGCAATTCTTTGTTTCTTTTTGATGGGTTTTAGTTATCGTAGATTATTCAAAAAGACATTAGAGTGTGACAAGAAGACAGGCTTGTGGCAGGTGAGTTTGTGCATGCTCCTGTCTATTCAACCCTTATTTGTTAAACAAATTAGACAACCTAAGTAACAAGAATACTCCAAAACCAAGGTATTTCCCTTAATGCTTCATGCCATCTGCAGCAGGTTTTTTTCTGTGTGATATTTTTGTTGACATTATACAAAATATGCCAGGCCTTTTTCAGCTCGAGCAAAAGTACACCTTTCATGTTTCAGTCAAGTCACACATCTGATTTGTATTACGTATTTGTATGTTAATTTTGTTGGGATTGAGACCTAGAATTTAGTATCATTACATACTACGGTCTGCAGTTTTATCAGTCATAATTAAAAGCATTTTTCTGTTGATATTCATAAGTTGGCATTGAGTTACAATTTTGACCATGAAAGAATCCTGAAGAATAATTTTTATTGGCTTTTCTTAAATCATACACAATGTATGACTTCATTGTTTAATATGTACAGTTTAAGCATAGTAAAGACAACTCACTAGTTCTTAGGTTACCTATTGCAATTAAGTATTGATAAAGGAAAAAAATACCTTCCAATATTCTGCAAATCTATGTCTTTTCCCACTGTTGTCATCAACTGCGTAGCTTTCATAAGAGACCAGTGAAAGGGGCAATGCCTTTACAGGTGCTGGGGGGGAGAAAAAAGCAGCACTTGATTTTTTATCTTATGCCTTGGTTATCTCATTGAGGTTCTGATGAGCTAGGTAAGTCTCAAACAGTAGGTTTACACGTCACTTCATAGAGTCAATGCCCTGGCATTTTATGGCCTCCTAATGAGCCGCTAAACTGGAGATGAGGTAATTAAATACGGTACTCTGGGACAGTGTTCGCGGTACTGACTCCAGCTCTCTGATTTTAGGTTCCTCAGAAGACGATGAGGTCATTCAAGAAAGTCTCCTCAGGCTCAGGTCAGTCTTCTCTACAGCGTCTTACGTGGCTGACTGTGTATCTGTAAAACTGAGGTATTGCAGCACTTCTGTCCCGCTGACTCTGATGAACGTAATTATTGGGTGGGAGGGGGAAGAACCGCTAATTTTGTGCACAGGCTTCAGAGTTCTTGTTGGATGCAATCTGAGTGCTCTGCTTCTGTAAGAAAAATAAACAATTACATAAGGAAAGTTTATTTACAGTAACCCCATGTCACATACCTGTCGCAAATGGTGGGAGCCCACGGGTTTGTACGAGCGCTGCGGGACCACCACCCGATGGGCGTACACACTTCAATCGCTGACTAAAATTTATACTCGTGGAGTTATTTTCGTGCCGCTGTCACATTACCGCCACGCACCTCCTCCGATCGCGACGCCTCACCAGTGCCGCCCGTCCAGCCCCTCTGTCTGTCCGTCCAGCCCCTTTGCCCGCCCGTCCAGCCCCCTGTCCGTCCGTCCAGCCCCTCTGCCCGTCCGTCCAGCCCCCTGTCCGTCCGTCCAGCCCCCCTGTCCGTCCGTCCAGCCCCTCTGTCCGTCCGTCCAGCCCCCTGTCCGTCCGTCCAGCCCCTCTGCCCGTCCGTCCAGCCCCCTGTCCGTCCGTCCAGCCCCTCTGCCCGTCCGTCCAGCCCCTCTGCCCGTCCGCCCAGCCCCCTGTCCGTCCGTCCAGCCCCTCTGTCCGTCCGTCCAGCCCCTCTGTCCGTCCGTCCAGCCCCCCTGCCCGGGCGCCCGCCGTGCCCGCCCAGGGAGGCGCATGCGCAGGCCGGGGCGCGGAGCTCCCCGCGGAGCGGCGCTGCGCGCCCGAGGGAGGAACGCGCATCCCGGGGATACCCGTGAGCCGCCGGCACCGCGGGACGCGCTCCCTGCAGCGGTGGGCGGCCTGGGGCGGGCGATGGCAGGCGCCGGGTGTTGCCTGTGTGCTGAGGCGGGAGGAACTGTCCGTGTCACCGCCGTCTCACCGCAGGCGAGAGCGCCTGGGCAGCTGCCCGTCGGGGAGAATGCGCTCCCCGCTGGGACACGCACACCAAGCCCCGGTGCGCCTGTCCCGCCTGAGGAGACGGGCAGGAGCGAAAGCGCCCGAGGCGCGGACCCGCCTGACCATCGTCCTTGCCTGCCGAGCGGGAGGCGAAGCGGTGACACCGGGCCGTGCGGCCGGTCCCTCCGCGGGGGCCAGTCTCCCCTGCGGGGCATTAGCCCTTCTCAGACGGTCTCTCGCGACGACTTCCAGAGCCTCCTTAAATTCCCCGGGGAAGCGACCGCTATCAGTTGCAAATCCGCAGCTGAGAGACGGTTAATGTACGTGAGACCACATCCTGCATCCGAGCTCTCCGAGTGAGTGCCTCCCGCGTCCTCCTGCCCGCGGATCACGCGCGGGATCACAGTAATTGACAGTAATTTTAGGGCTCCTACGCACACCGCCGGCACGCCCAGCAGAGATGCACGGACGGCAGGGCGGACCCGTGCCGCACCCATGGTCGCCGCTTCTCGTTTCAACAAAAAGTGCCCGTAAAGCTCGTGTTTGAAACTGCGCTCCGGCCCCCAGTCCGAGCAGCGGCGCCTGTGAACCTCGGCGAGGGCCGCCCCCTCCCCGTGAGGGAACAGAGGCGAGCTTCGGGCACCCGGGAGCGCCTGCCTTGGGTGTGACGGCTGATGAGCGCCGGGGAAGCTAAAAAACCGAGCTCCTGCGGCGGGCGGGAGTGAGAGAGGCGTTTTCTGCGCCCTGAAACTGCATTTCCCGAAAAGAGCCGCGGTTCGGGACGGGCGCGGTGCGACGGCGCTTCTTTAAAGCCTGTATCTTCATACCCCGCAGTCGCACGTCGGGCAAGCCCCGTCCCTGCTCGATCCGAGCTGTGGCAGCGCGCAGTTGGGCCGGCGCTGTGTTTTGTTAACAACAACAACAAAAAAATTTAAAATTGCATATTTTCTACTAGTAATGCACGCAATTAAAAGGGAGGGTACTAAGCCCGACCAGGGGAGCTGGCGGTGTCCTGAGCGTGTCCGACTCTGCTCTCCCAAAGGCTCGGGAAGGCACGCCGCCAAGTCCCCTCTGGGAAGGAGCCGCATTTTCTGGAAGTGTTAAACAAAAGCCCGGCGGCAAAGCCCGGCTCTAGGGCAGGGTTGCGGGGACAGACCCGCCACCTCCAGCGCCCTGACGGAGCGCAGCCGCTGGATGCCCGAGCCTCCGCGCCCGGCGGGCGCCCGACTCTTGCCCTGCCCGGCGCCCGGGGGGGCGCGCACCGGTGTGAATCGGCCTCTCCTCCCCCCGAGCGGCACAGCCGCGCCGGGAGCGGGGCCCGCCGGGCTGGTGGCCACCCCCACCCTCGACCCGGGCGCTGCGCAGCGGCGGAAAGGGAAAGCGGCTTTGGCGCCCAAAATGTAGGTGAGAGGGTTTTGGCGGGAACAGCTCCGCACCGGCACAGCCTCCCGGCCGTAGGAGCGACGGGAGAGGCCCCCCTCCGCCCCCATATCTAGGAAGAGCTGGTTTCGGTAGAGACCGTGTAGAAAAACACGACGGCCATCCTATTCGGTCCAACATCGGCGGGGCGGCGCCGAGCAGCCAAGCCCGGGCAGCGGAGGAGAGGGGGCAGGGGCGCCCCGGCGCCGTCCCTGCCCCTCCTGCCTGCCCGTCGGCGAGGAGCGCCGGCTGTGCTTTGAAATGGGAAGTGGTGGCAGCACCCCGAGCTCTGCTTCCAAGTGTAAAACGCGTTTTGTTTCAAATGCACACGGCTCGGTCGTTTGTTTGGATTTTTGTGGTTTGGGTTTTTTTCCCTGTTTTCTTTTGGGTTTGGGGTTCTTACTTTTTTTTTTTTTTCCTGAGGTGGGAGTCTTTTTTGAGAAGGCGAGTAGTGTTTGGGTTTTTTGGGGGGAGGGGGTTTGTCTCGATTTGGTTTTGTTTAGGGGAATAGAAGAAACCGAAGTTGGGACTTTTAAAGTTTTAGGAAGGTGACAAATGGGAAATCCAACACCACTGGTTTTGGTTACATAGTTTCAAGGGAGCTCTTGCTGTGCATGTAGGAAGACAATGATTCCAGCTTCCTATAATTGTCTTCACCAAAATGAGCATCTCTGTAGAGAAATGTTAGGATAGAAACAGATTTTTTAAAAAAAAATATGTAAACCATTGCCATTAAACTATTTTCTTCCACGAACTGGCTTGTTCCGTAGAGTTTTTTTTCCCTCTTCCCCCCTCCCCTTCTTTCAGAATGAATTTTGGAAGGGTTTTGGTTGGGGTTGACGTTCCTTTTTCTTTCTTTTTCTTTCTTTTTTTTTTTTTAAATTTTTTTTTTTCTTTTTCCCGGAGAGTTCCCAGCTGGCAACAGCTCTCTACCTTCCACAAAACTTGAAAGGCTGATGTCCCTTGCAGGAAATGAATGAGTCGATAACATCTGACACCAGTGACCAGTCCAGTGACCCCAACCTTAATTCCACTAATACTGGAGGCCTGAAAATCTCAGTAAAGACACATTGCAAATCCCACCCCCCTCCATTTTACAAAATCTGCACTTATTTTGCAACATAAGAAAATCTCTGCAGACAATATATTTACATTCATTTATTTACGTGGTTTTGTAGCCTTTCATTTATTCATCGAAGAACATACTGAATTTTCTTTTCACTGAAATTTGCTAACAAGACATTTTGTCTATTTAATGAACTCAATCAAGTCGTTTGTGTCTGTTTAACCAATATTCTAGCCTCTAAGGAATTTTCTATACCAAATGTCGGGAAAATAAATCAATCTTTAAAAATAAAGACTTTTAAAACTTTATTAAACGGGTGTTTTCTGTCTTTTCGAGGGGAGGGGCAGAGAGATCTTGAATTTTATAAATGTGCCATTCTCCACAAGAAATGTAGTCTTGGGCACATCACGAAAGAGGTGTAAGGATTGTTTTCTTCAGGTACCTTAATTTCTTGTTCATAACTGAGGTTTGACGTGTGTTAAAATCTCGTACATTTATTTTATATTAGATATCGTCCTGGTCATAAGATCCAAGCATATAAAATTACTGGAGATTTAATATTGTAAACTAATCGCTATTGTAAGGGGGGAAGGGAGGTTATGAGCCAAAAGCAGTGGTATGTTGCACGAATGCGTAAGGCAGGTCAGTGTAGGAAGTCGACCTCCCTGTTGAAATAACCTATAGGAAATTTACGGTTGAAGACTGCAAAGGAATTTCAGGATTTAAAGCTTCTGCTCCACTTGCCAGGGTGCTTGTATTTGTAGTCTCTTGCCCACCCTCCCTTCTTTCTTGCAAACGATCACACGGAGCCTCCACCTTGGTGTTTCACACAGAAATGAGGCGCTAGCGGGGGAATTGACGCTTTCCTGAAAGGCAACAAAAGGAGTAAACAGGCCCATGGGGGCAAAGGCGTTCCCCTTAATTGGGCAGACTGATCGACGCCACTTCCCAAACAACAGCAAGTGCTTTGCAAATGCATAAGCCCCTTGCATTCAGGTTCTGCACGGATCAGTTTGTTGCCTTGGCTTTTGTTTGTGTGTCCTTGGGATAAGAGAGGATGCTGGGGGGAGGAGGGAGGGGCTTAATAAGAATGTCAGAGTCCAAGATTTAACAAGGTGTGGGCAACGTCTAAGGGAGATATAATATACATACGAAATACCGGATGGAAAGCGAGGTTAATGCGAGTAGATGGTGATGAGAACAGAATACTTTCATCTGTATCTTTACACTAAAGGAGATGGATAGATGGAAAATAAAACTAATTCTCCCCTAATTGTTTGTTTTTCACGTTTATAAAATATTTTTAAAGCGTTTGGCCGTGCGTACAGCAACGGGAAGGGCTGGAGGGCAGGGCCATAGCTGTGTACCTGTGAGCGCGGAAGGGGAGTGCCTTTGGAAAGGGGCTGTTACCAAGCCCGTTACACATCACACATTTCTTTTCCGAATTGGATCTCCCCTCCCGCTGGCAGTGAAGACTTAAAACAGCACTCCCCGGTCAGCGTTATTTCTCCCCTCTTTGTCCTCTTCCCCTGAGGCTTTTTTTTTTTTTTTCCGCCCTCTTCTCCAGTAAATCCCTCTCTCTGTCAGTCCGCTCCCAACTGCTGATTGAGGTTCACTCCAGTTCTCGGCTTGAAAACTGGGCTCTTATTTAGGAAGTCATTAATCACATCCCCTCCCCCGGAAAGAGATGGCGGAGAAACCTGTGAAGTACAATTCCTCGCCCCATCCCCCCTCCAGAAATGTTGTGAAACGCTAGATCTCCGCACATTCTGGGGCATATTAAGGTGATATCGCGTTTCCGGCGTGCTTTTAATTTGAATGCGAAATTAGTAACGATCCAGTTGTGCATGTGCCCGCGCTGTGCGCAGACGGTGCCACAGATGCCTGCCGGCGCTCCCCGTGCGTGTCTGCGCACACGTGTGTCCCTCGTCCGCGGGCATCTCGCCTTGGTGTGCGTACGCGGAGCCCGCCTGCGGTGGGCACAGATACCCCCATAATCTCCTCCGCACGGCCGCCCCTGCGCGCAGCTGTTGTGCAGTGGGCTGTATCTAGAAACACACGGATCTTCCTACGGATTTGTGCATGCACGGGAGGGCAGAAACCCCAGAATAATACGTCATCTCGATTTCCCGTAAAGAAGCGTGCAGATTAGCTGTCCGAAAAGGAAGGGGGGCGCGGGGGGGTGGAAGCGCCGTGTTGGAAATTTCTTGTTCATTCATAAATTATTTTGGTGTGTCAGGCTACTTGAAATGGCGATTGGCTGCTCCTGCCTCCTGCCAACCCCTTAAGGATCCGATGCGAAATTAGTAGCAAGAAAGCATGTAATTGACCGAGTCACGTGTGCGCAGGGGGCCAGAAACGGAGAGAGAGAGGACGGGGAAAAATCAAAAGAGGGAAAGCACATTAGACCATGCGAGCTAAATTTGCGATCGTTCAAAATCAGGATGTTAGATTAATGCAGAAGACCACTTCGATCCACAGGGAAAGTTTTCATCTCACGAGTTTGGAGCAGAGGGCCCGTGGGGCAACATGGCCGAAGGTTAATTTTCTTTTTCTATTGTTTTACTATGATTTTCGCTCGCTCGCTCTCTCCCCCTCTCCTCCCTCCCCCCACCCCTTTTAACCCAACTATGCATTACCCTTTTTTAGCAGCTCGCGCAAGGGGGCTTTCTCCAAACCCATTGTTACCCAGCTCAGAAACTGTTCCGTACCGCCCACACCGATTCACAACTTGAAAAGCTTTCAGGGGGCTATTGTTTGAATTGTTCCTGTTTGATTAAGCACAGTTGCAGTGGTGGGATGAGAAAACGGCCGTACACCTGTCCCAACTTTAATCGAAAGTTTATTCCAAGGAGGGATGGATACACTTTGGAAAATAGTGGTTTAAGCGCTGCATGTGCAATAACCAGTTGTGCAATCTACCCAATTTTGCTTATTCTCTCTCCTCCACCCCTCCTCGGCCGGCCTCCCCCCTCGCCCCCCCGGTCCTGCGCCTTGCGAGGAGAGACTAATTGGGCTGAGAATTTCTGTTGAGAAATGGGATCGGTCTTAAACCAGCAATATTCAAGTAAAGTATCGCGTTCCGTGCTGTAATGTGGCTGAAAGATGGAGTTAAATGGAAAAATACACGTATGTACAGAAACGTGGGCTGTCCTGGGCTCGGAGAGAGGGAGAGCCTCCGTGCGCAGTGTTTCCTCTCTGTAACCTCCGGTGATTTTATTTTTTTACGTATTTTGGGGAGAAGGTTGTTTATTTTAAGATTTAGGAAAAATACGCACTTTTCGCCGTTTGCTTTTTGATTTTGTTTTGTTCGCCCTCTTTTTTTTTTCCCTGTTCCGTTTGTAGTAACTCCTTTATACAGCGGCAAAAGGATGTTACCAGAATTTAACTCTTTGCTTTGCATCTTGTCCTCTCTTCCTTCTTTTTCTCCCCCCTTCCCCCCCACACCCCCCGCCTTTCCCTCTTCCTCAGCAGGGGCGAGTAAAGGTGGAGACGAACCCGGGAAGTTGCCGGAGCAGGAAGAAGAGGAGGAATCCCAGGTTTTGCACGGAACCGGCCATTGCAAATGGTTCAATGTGAGAATGGGATTCGGGTTCATCTCCATGAGCAACCGAGAGGGAAGCCCCTTGGAGTCTCCAGTTGATGTCTTTGTACACCAAGTAAGACCCGTTTTTGTCTTCCATCTCAGCCTGCCACATTTGGTTGAGCTCAGTGGGACTCCGGTTTTATGTGAGGAGAAGTAACCTATTTTTTCTAGGTATTTAAGTACATCTGTAGTTAAAGAGTTGCCTTAGGTAGTGGTTTTGTTGGCAGTGTACAATTTGAGTAAATAAGGTCGTTAGATTGTGCTTAGTCTCTGTGGCTGGTGATTTGTGCAAGGGGATAATGTTTCTCCGTATCTTCCTCCTTGGTTAGAAAAGTCTCCTGTGGTTTTTATTTATTTTCAAATGTCACACTTTTTAACAAGGTTTATCATTTGTCACCAGACTGATCAAGAGCAGATATGCCTTTCCTTGGAAACTGTTTAAAATTAAGCTGGGAAAAGGATAAATAAATGTCGGGTTTCATTCAGATAACATTTGAGTACAGTTTTAAACGGTTTACTTGTAAACCTCGAATTACTTTTTAAAAGCTCATCTGAGATTAGTTAGTGAAATTAAGACATAATTATAGTGTTCTTTTGCAGTAATTCAGACCTGAGAGTGTCCCTGTGGTGATACTCTGAAGCGTGTATATGGTTTGGTTGGTTGATTTTTAATTATTCCTTTCTAGGGAGGAAAAAAAAGAGTAATGATTAAGTATTCAGACCAAAAGCAGTGTCTCTCTAAGGATGTTGGGGAGACAAGGAGGGTATAGTCCATGGTTTTATTTTTAAGAACAGCAGCATGGATGGTTTCGTGTTTTGAACATGGAAACGGGTATTAATGCCTTCATGCAAAAAGTTTCAGATGCAAAATAGGTACAAAATGATAAGGGAACTTTTTTCCAGATCTGTATTGTGTTTTCTGAAGAAGGAGCATGTGTAGACCTTCCCTGGTCCTCCTGTAAGTCTCCAGTTGCAACAATGCTATTTTGAATTTCACCCATCTTCTCTGTGATCAGAGAAGAGAGGAATCAGGTAAAGAGACCATTTTGGGGTTGGCTAGGGCCATGTTAGGGAGGCAAAAGGCATCTTTTTACGTGATTGTCCATTTTCTATGACGTTTGCAATGACGGTGAAGGGGGTGTTCCATGATTATATAGTGACTCCCTTTTAACGTTGCATTTGCTGGCCCGGCTTTCTTCTGCAGTAACTTTCGTCAGGCTTTTTTAAAGCATACATCTTTGATTAGGTTAGTAAAAAGGTGGCTGAAACTTCTAAAGAAACTGCTGCTGTGGCCTGTTGCCTTGCAATGCGTGGTGGGGTGGATTTCTGGTCTTGCTGCCTTATATGTGCCCTTGCACCTAAGGGCCTGCACTTCAATATAGCTGCTTGCGTTTGGAATTACGTACAAAATGTAGAATCCAATAGTGAACTCACTAAATTCCTACACTTCCTGCTTTGTACTGGCATATAAGCTGCCCCCTCTTTGCTGCTGCTTTTTCTCTTTAGAACTGAATGAATGAAACGCTTATCGAAGAAGGAGCAGTCTTCCTCCTTTTCCCCCTTTTCTTCCTTTCTTCGTATCTTTTAAAGTAATGAAGTTGCTTTTTTCAGTTTTATAAATTTACTTTAAAGATAAAATCCCCGTTAATGTAATTTTGTGTTAATGTATGTAATTTTTTTTGCTTCTTAAATAGTAGAAGACAAATGTTTGAAACATAGCGATGTTGTTAATAAAAAACACATTTGGAAACAAAGATATTCTTAGAGCTGTGGAAATAGAGAAGTATTGAATAGTATGATAACCTGATACATTTAAGTAATACTAGACAAGGTTTTCAGTTTCATAATGGAAAGTAGTCATAGAAAATAATAAAGTAGTAGTAAATTTGGAAGTCTCTGTTGAGTTGTGTCCTCTAAAGGAGGGGAAGAGAAGGAAATGTTAGACAAGTTTTTTTATTAGAGTATAATAATCTACAACTTACCCATACCCTTGGGTTTCTAAAACATATCATGGTGTAATGCAGTGAAAAATACCATGTTTCATTTCATGTTTACTGTGTGCCTCAATCATTTTGACTTAGAGATACATCTTACTGAGTGAAGTTAGTATTCTGCAATAAATTGCTCTTACAGCAAAGAAAATGTTTCTCAAAATTTCTTTCTGATGAAGTCTAAGGTATATATATAAACTTCATGGTGACATGAATCTTCTTTCCATCAGTTTTCTGTGTAATGTAATGGGGGGAACTACTATCTATTGTGTTTCAGAGTACATTTTAGATAATTGATATTGCTACACAGAATGCTTTGTGTTAGCTAACTAGCTGACCAGTTCTAGCAGTAGCAGCCAGAGCATAAAAATGTCTTTAAATCTGTAATGTTACTTAACAGTGCTGCTTGTACAACAGAGTCTGTTGCCTGCGCAGTGATTGGACCCTATTCCTATTAGTTTCATTAATTTGAGAAATTTTGTCATGTGAAGGGTCCTTTTCAAGGCAAAGATGTTAGTTTATTAACCTGTTGAAACAAAATACTACTGTTCAAAATTGCTTTGAAAACACTTCATCATTTAAGTGTGTGCAGATAGTGCTGCATGCATTCATTCACTCATTCTGCAGTGTTTGTACCTACTGGTATAATTTTATAGAATTAGGCAGTCCGAGCAGGGGAGAGAAGCTTCTAGTTTACTTAGTCAAAGTCCTGTCAAAGCTAGCTTGAACCCTTCAACAGTGTATTTACTTTCTTATCTTACCTTTCTTTGGTGAGGTTATGCCCAGTTTATGAGATCTTGCTATGAGCAAAAACTTACTGTATGTCAAGTCAAAATTCCTGTAATAATTTAAGTTCATTATACCCAGACTTTGGAGCTTGCAATAAAAAATTTTGCTTTCTTCTTGGAGTTCCCCCTTAGCCGTGTGTGGATTACAGTCACATTTTTCTAAAGTCAGTGCTTTGCTAATTGTATATATTGATATATTTTTAGAAGACCATGCTTTTGTTTGGACTTCTCTTCCCCTTCACCCAATGAAAGTCCTGTTCACAAAACAGCTGCAGTATTGAGTTTTTAACCCTGCCTTTTAAGTCCCTCCTTTGGTGTTAATCATTTTGATTGATCTTCTCTGAACTACCTTCAGACTGGTGTTACCCTTCTGTTAGTGAGGTACCTAGAGCTGGATGCATTATTTAAGGTAGAAACACGTCAGCCATTATATATGGGCATCTGTGTGTCTACAATGTAATTTGGTACACTTACCCACACCCACACTCTTTTCCTTTTTAGCTTTATTCTGATACAGCTTCTATCTTTAAGTCAGGTGTTTGAGTCATTCAGGGTCATATCAAAATTATGAGCCCTAAAAACTATTTGAGTTTCTGAACAGAAGCCATGCTCAATGCAGCAATGTGCCGAGTCCACTCTGTTTATTTGGAAAAAAAAAGAAAGAGTAGCAATGATAGTCTTTTGTAACATTTTTAAATCTAAGGAATGTGTACATTACTGAATTTAGCTGAATATTGTCATATGTACTCTTAATAGGTTACCATGGAATGAATAAAACGGCTTGTTTCTCTTTTATGATGTGAATTCTGGACCTAGTTATGTGTGAGTGACTCTTACTAAATTTTAGAAAAAGATCTATTTGTCAAAGGGTAAAGCAGACTGGAGAGGTGAAGTGAGGGAAACCTTTTGTGGTACACATGAAAAAAGGTCTTCAATGCAAAGAACTAAGAAGAGCTGAAGTTCTCACTGAATCAGAAAAGGATAAGGTTTGTTAATTTTTTTTTTGTCACATTCAAAATTGTACTCAACTTAAATATGTACTACTTTTTTTGGATGCTGGCAGTAAGGCAAAAATGCTGCATATTCTTTTTTGCACACACTTTGTACAGACTAAGTTAGAAACAAGTGTCTTTTCCTTTGCCTAGCATGAAGCCCAGATGTTAAAGATGATAATGAACTGGGTGCTGAATGTAAACAGATGCAATTAAATATGTGTTTGTGAGTATCAAGGGTTATAAATTTATGTCTGCTTCTCAGTAATGTGGTTTTTCAGGATGGAATGGATTGTTCAGTTTAGATGGAGTTTGTTGGGACCTGGTTCTGTAGTCCAAACTTCTTACCACAATAAGGGATTGATACAGGATTTCTGATCTGGAACCTTAAACATGATCCTTCTTTGGGATCCTCTTTTATGAGATGGGGAGAGGAAGGAAGGGAGGAGCAGCATGTAGGAGCTGGTGTATTTTGTTTTCTCATTAAAAGGAGCATAGTTGGCTTGAAATTTTTCACTTTCATCTGAACTTTCTTGCTGTTGCTACAAGTTACTGTTACTACAAAATTTGATAAAAATGGAAAACACCCTTTTTTCTTTCATTGAGTGCTTCTGCACTGCACTATCATTTGTATATTATAAATATTGCTTGTTTCAAGTACCTATAACAAAAGGAGGAAAAATTACTGAGACTGTTTTGACTGTAAACAGAGGAATAAATGGAAAATGAGACACATAAGTATCATCTGAACAGTCTTTTCCCTTAATGTGACCAACTATCCTTTTCAATGATGAATCAGATCCCTGTTCTTTGAATTCCTAGTTTTTAGGTACAGTGGAACTACTTTTTCTAGGACAGAGTAGGGCATGGCATTATACATTCAATGCTGACTTTCTTATATTGTCAGCACACGTGATCCCGTGCTTTTTCAAGGATGCATTCATTCTTTCATCTGGTATACCTTTTTCATTTTTGTTTTATTGGGAGCCTTTAAAAACTATTTGATTGCTCAGGATAACTGGAAGTCTTGGGCAAGCAAGTGGGATCAGTATTTCATTGCTGCGTATGTTTAATATGACATAGGAATGCCTGTTTGGACTGTAGAAGTCTCCATGCAGAGTATGCTATTACAGACTTGTCATCTTTGACTTCTGCTGGGGACCAGGCAAGCCCAGTCCTAATCAAAACAAAAGTGGCTAGCAGGATTTAGGGAGGGAGGCTGAGGAAGGAAGCGAATGGGGAGTAACCGTGTGTCTGCAGTGAGCGTGTGTGCGGGAGATCCGGCAGGGATCAGACGCGGGTGGCAAAGTCCGCTCAGCAGCCTCAGCACGTGTAGCATCTGTAACAGGATGGAGCTGCTGGGGACCCGGTGCCAAGCTTTGGCACGCACCAGCTGTGCTGCAGCATGCAGAGAAATGAGGGGGACCACTGATTCGTGGTGTGGAGCGCTACAGCATTGGGATTTTTTTTTTTAATTATTTATTCTGGCTACTAATTAGTGTATAAGTTAGTATAGTGTATGGACACACAGACGGATGGCAAAATACTTCACTGGCAGATGGCAAAATACTTCACTTGATGGTTTAGGATGGTTGCCTGAAGAAACTTGTAATTTGGTTATTTGAGTTATGGAACCGCCATCTTTTGAACCTTCCAGATTTCATCTATTTACATCTAACCCAAGCAATGTAGTAAATTTTTATTAATAAACCTATGTAGTATTTAGGTGATGGCAACACCATTAAACCTAAGTGGTGTTGAATCAGATCAGATTTTGCTGAAGAGTTTTAAACTTTGTACGTTTACAAGCAGAAATCACAAGTGGCCCAAAGGCAGAGGGCTGCAGTGGGACAACTTTGTCTTAAGAGGTATTTTGCTCTTTGGCAGAGCAGTAAGTGCACCCTTTCCAGAGCATGCAATCGTTCTTTTCTCCAAGACTGAGGAAGTTGTGCACAGGGGTTGGGATACTGGAAGGAAGAGGATATTTTGTCTGGGGCACAAACATAAGATATCAAAGCAGATACATGAACCGAAGCTAAAAGGAAATGAATTGTCAGATTGGGAAAAATGTTGTTATTGTTGCTTGTTCTGGTTTGCAACTACATTATTGAGGTAGTAGGTATATTTAGAGCCATCCAGAGTTTTGTTTCACACTCTTTGCAGAGTATATTCTCGTGTAAATACTGTTTAATTCATCTTCCTTAAGTAACCCATTGCAGTAAAGGCCAGCCATATTTCCCCACTAATTATCAACAAAAGCAAAATTAGGCCCACCAGTTTCTACAAAGGTGTATACAAGTGACTGTAAAGATGTCATTTAAGAAAGATTCTAGGAACTAGAAACTAGAGGGTGAAGACCATTTATGATGTTTGTTAAAACCAACACAAATAAATAAGGACATACTGTTTACATTTTTAATTCCCTGTATGTAGGGGTGCTTTTTATTGCCTTTTTTAAAATCAGCTGCAAGTAACCAGGACTATTAGAGAGGTATTATGTGATGCTTGGCTCTTTTTAAAGGACAGTTCTTCAGGACAGATTTGGACTGGCTTTTGCCTGATGGATATCACCGGCGAAAGCAGTAAATCCTTAAATTGCTTTTACATCAGCAGAGTATCACTAAACACCTCTGCATGGAAGGTGGGGAAGTGCTTGTGATTGCTTAAGCCTATTTAGTTGGAAAAACTGGTGTCCAGGCTTTTCCTCAGATTAGTCTGGCTGGTTCTGACTTAAAATGGAGGAAGGGTTAACTGCTTGGGAGATGGCTAAAGGGAATTCCAGATCCTCACTCCAGAGATGGCTTGGCTGCTTGTGGAGCAGCTGTGGATCTTGCTGCAAGCTTCACAGTCTGCTGTATTACGGAAAACTGGCACTGAATTTGATTTTTTCCTAACATGCAAAGCTGTGGCAGGCAGCAGTTCAGCAGCTGCTCTGCAAGCAGCCAAATAAGGCTTTGCAGTAGCAGTGTGGGGTGAATAGGTGGAGGCTTAAACTGCTACAGCCACCCTTCTCAGTGGGAATCCTACGGACATGACTTCTACGTTTGGCAGCAGTGCTGCTGCCTCAGTAAGCTTCAAGGGCTTCTGTATCACTCTTCGTGTTGGAGTAGGATTAAGTGCTTGTGGGACTGCATTGCAAACTCAGCTGGGTTTGTTTGGGTTTGTATCTGATTTTTGTATCATTTCGCATATCAGAGAATCCCCATGATCCCCACAAATAAAGGTGGGCGGTGTTGGCACCATGGAAGGGTGGCCAAGGGTGCAAGCAAGCAGCAGCCAGGGTGAGGTGAAGGTGTTGGAGGAGAGAGCTGGAAGCTACTGTCATAGAAATGTGAATGAAACTGCAGTCTCCTGGTGCAAAATAGCAGAGTTCTCGGGTTGCCACCTTCAGCTGGGGATGGAGAGACAAGGAAAGTGATAATGCCTTTTCAAGAAAAAGAGCACTTGAGGGTACTGGAATGAGTACAAGCATCTGAGCTCTCTCTGGAAGTGAAATGTTTCACGAATCTTTGTGTCACACTTCAGTCTTCAAGTTTCTCTTTTTCTTGTTCAGTGATTACAGTTCAGTGGTGGCACTGAAATTTATTGACTTCAGTTTTTAAAAAGCACTATTTATAAGTCAAACAAAAAAAATCAGGGTTTTTTTTTATTCATATAAATAATATGTGAGCTTTTTCTTCTACAGAACAGAAGTAAGCATATTTACAGGGCATGTTCATAATAATTTGGGTAGATCTTTTTAGCAGATAGGTGAGATCTTAGTGAAATTAGTTGATAATCTGGAAAGTACAGTTCCTTAATTAGTGCATACATATGGAATTTCAACTTTTAAAATTAAATGCATCAAAGCGTCTGAGATTATTTGTGTGAGAGTTTGTAGAATATTCTTATTCTATTATCAGTGCAGGAGCCAAGAAAATAACACAGTTTCTATTCCAAAGTTCTGATCTCGTGCTAGAATTGGATTTTTTGGCAGGAGGAAGGCTGAAAAGTTTGGATTCATTTTTCTAGCATCATAAGTTAGTATTTTCACTGGTTAAAATTGTTTAACATGTAAAATCTGAGTAAAGGCATGCGTAATCAATATTTGGAGTGTGTGAATTTATCTACAAAATCAAAGTAGTATTTCATGACTACAACAGATCTTAGGCACTGTCAGAAAATGCAAATGTTGTTATTAGATTCATAAATCTGTAATTCTCATCAAATTAGCAGATAGTGGCTTTCCCATCAAAGATAATCTGTTCCCAGAAAGCCCTTCTTTTAATTAGTCATGGTAATTTATAGGTATGCAGTGTTGAGAGAATTTTCTTTCTTGATAGTTTTCATTATAGTGCCACATGAGGCTACTTTAACGTTTGTGTTATAACTTTCTGTTTATGGTCATATAAATACAGGAACCAAAATAAACCCTAGTCTGAAACTGAGAGTAAAAGTGATAGCCATTGTGTACTTTAAGGAGACTAAAATAAGCATCATTTTATATTTTTTTTCAAAGTACAGGTGTCTTTAAAATCTCCTAATTGTGCACATGGGCTGTAATTTAGAAAATGTTTTATTTCATTTTACAGCTGTGTTTTGCAAGGTAGTAATCAAAATCTTGGTTGGTTTTATGAGCTATTTGTAATAATACAATCTTAGGGGAAATAAGGGGGTTTAAAAAGCCTCTGCTGACCATGTGTAGTAATTTCTGAATATTTTTAGACTCGTTGTACTGGAAATACTAGACATATATAAAAGTAGTAGTATAGAATGTACCTTAGAGACTCAAGCTGAGTTCTGTAGATGTTGAATTAGACCCCCAACTGCCCCCTCTATTTAACATGTATATTGTTATCTCACCCAGTTTAATTATCTTGTCTAAGGCATGCAGATTACACATCCTGAAAATCAGCCTTTTTTTGACACTAAAGTGGAATTAGATCCAAGAATTATTCACGCACTTGTTTGCTGCCCTCTTTCCCAGATATTAAATACAGTAGTACATCAGGTGAATGGAAATTTGAGAATTGTTCCAACAGTGAATAAAACCTCTTCCTTAATATAATGGAACTATGACATCCCTTTTCTTCTTGTTGATACTACAGACCTGATGGACCAAATTCTGCTCAGTATTCTCATATGAAGTGGTCCTACTGACCTGTGAAACTTGTTCAATAAAATGGACAGCATTAGAAGTGCATTTTAAGTCTCTTACATGAATGCTTTTACTGGAAGTATGTGGTTTACAGGCATTTGTTTTCATAAGGCTCTAAGTGTGCATTTTGTGCTCAAAAACATGAGTGCCATATTGTGATCTGAGCTGTTCCCTGCACAGTGCCTAAAATGTAGAGTAGTAAGCAGACTTTGGGCCACTGTTGGCTAATTAAAAGTTGACTAAAAGTGGTACGACTTCTCAACTTCATGCATACATATTATGTTATGGATGTAATTTGTATATACTTTTCACAATATGCTACGTTTTTTCTTCTGTGAATGTATAATATTTAATGTCTTACCTAAATTCACCTGACCACTCATCTAGCAGTCTGCTGTGATGCTAAGATCTCAGGCTGATAATGTGGGTTTTTTCGTCTTCGTGTTGAAAAATTGCTCAGTCCCAAGTAAGTTCCTCACGGTAGGAAGAAGCGGTAAAAGAAGTATGTGAAATGCTCCCAGTGTGGCGGAGACCCCTCACTGTGGGCACAGGCAGGTTCTGTTGAAGGTGAATGTGGTTCACCCTTGCAGTGAAAGTGCCTTTGGGGTGTTGAACACTTACTGAGCCCTCTGCAGGGCCTTTGATTTCTAGCAGGGCTGATGGGATGCAGTAGGTATTGGGAAAATTTTTTTTTAAAACCTTGTAACTTGCAGTATTGCATATCTGCGTTGACGAGGGAGAGGATGGGAGTCCTGCTGGCTGGATCCTTCAGGATCTGTCTTCTTCCCAGGCCCTGATATTAGGGATGTAGAGATACTACTCAGATGCCAGGGAGAGCACTGACTGGTGGGGAGGAGGAAGTAGTGAACCTCCTGCTCAGACAGGAGCAGGTGGACAGTTCACAGATTTGGAGACATAGAATAGTCCTCAAATATTTGTAAATGCAGTTAGTAAAAAAGTTTCCATTTCACCACAGTGCTCAACAGGTCTCCAATACAGTGAATAAATTCTCATTTGGCTGTGCCAAATCTGCTTTGTTTGCCTGCTTTGTTGTTTGGTTTTGGAGATTTGTGTGCCTGTCTGTGTGGGTTAATTAAAGAAAGCACATTACATTTGTAATAGCTGTTTTATATGAGTCAAAATCCCATTTGTTCAATGTTTTCATGTAGCATGATTTGCAGAAACTGTTTAATGGGTGGCAAGTGTAGGGTGGAAGTGAACCCTGTAAGGAATGGATGGTTTCTTGTGTAGGGGTCTGTGTGGCTCTGGCACACAGGCTGATCTTAGCTAACAGGGCCTCCTGTTTGGTGTGTGGGATTCTGGTTTAGAAACTATTGCGACCTGGGGAGGAAAAAAAAAGTTAAAATAATTTTTACAAGTGTGTTTAATTGGCTTCAGGAATTAGTGCTAATTGTTAAAGACACATTACTTGAGAGTGATAGATCTGGATGTGAAGCAGATGCATTAATAAACAAAGAAACTCTTCATTTCTGATACTGTAGAGAAATTTACATGTCACCATTAACTTTGCAAGATGAGTCCCAAAGAGAGGACTGTGGGATTGAACTGTAGCGGATAAGAGAGCAAAAGATTTTAAAGGTCCATGGTTAAGATGGAAATGATATTCAAGATTTTTAGGTAGAAATATAGTACATCTGAAGATAAAATTTTTGCTTAGACTTGCTGGAGTAGGATTTTGTCAGTGTTAGTTCCTGCTTTTTCGAACACTTAATGGAGCAGTAATTACCACGTCTTTCACTAAGGAGTGCTTAATTATCCTGGACTATAGTCTATTATCTACACTAAGAAAGTAGGTTATCAGATTCTCCTATCAGCAATGCCTTCTCTTCCTCAAGAATTAAAAAAAAAAGTTTACAACATTCCAAAATATGATCTATTAGATTTGAAAATGCTTAAAATTATATAAATTCGTGACACTGATTGAGAAGGTTCCTTTAAATTTGATCTTTGGCTACACTGTCTTCAGCAGAAATTATTAAAGACTTTAATAAAAAATAAAAAAGCATATTCCATTTTATATGTATTTGCATTTAGTAACTACATTTTTCAAGAATGCAGATGCTTTTTAAATTACTCTGCAGTCTGCTTTGAGCAACATCTCTTTATCTTTAATAATGTAGTTGGTAGATCCAGATTCCCCGAAGAATTTTCACATTAATCTTCATTAATTTATTTTAATTGAGCAATTACATATTTTTTTAAATGGTAGATTAATTACTTTTTGTAATACAGTTTTTTACTGACAATAATCATCAGTAGTTTATTGGGAAATGATAGCCCATTCCATGCTTATGTGGGTTTATTGTTAATCTTCACGCAGTACCTCTTCTTTGGATGATCATTCTTTAACTGGTGACAGCTGTAAATGGACTAAGATTAGGCTGTTGAAGTTGGAGCATTTGGTGAAAGATGAATTATTTTTAGTGTTCATTATTAGATAGTATAATCAATGTTTAAGATTTTCTGTGATCTACATATTAATATCTTTTAATGAGAATCAGTATATTTTTTAAAAATTATATATAAAACACTACTATATTTTTATAGTTATAATTTGATTTCCTTTTATATGTATATCCATTACAAGGGATCTAAGCCAGCACTGACCACAATAGGTGCCATGAAATGCACCTATAGTATATTATATTATCTTGAGTGAGCTAATGGCATAAAATGATCAATTTTGTTGCAGTATTTCTGGTTTTAGGATGACAAATATAATCTACTTGTTAAATGCTTAAAAACTGGTAAACCTTAGCTTAGTTTCTGTTTTCTCTCTCCATCTGATGTGCATTTTGAAAGTACAGTATGTTTTAACTACATTTCAAAGACCGCATGTTACTAAGAGATGAAATGTTGAGCCAGGTGAAATCAGTGCAGTAGTTGTCAAGGCATTTCAGTGCATACGCACAGTTTGTCTCAAGGATTTTTTTTCTGATCATTTCGGAGCTTAGATACTTAAACCAGAAAAGCTTGATTAAATAAATGAAAGGGGGGTTTGTGTGTATAAACTGTCATTCAGTGGACTTGTCTTCACTGTCTTCGCGAGAGCTTTGCAATCTTTAAAAGGCCCTAAAAACTAATTATATAACAGTATTATTTTTATGAACTTATTATACATGAATGTTCATCTGAATTTCTTGCAGCACATTCAGCAGGGTCTTCATTAGTTTAAGTGTAGCTGTGCCATTTTGGACAAGCTTGAAATTCCTGGCATTTCAGGTCTAAAAGAGGACTTGGCAGATAATTATTTATTGATAGTATGTAAGAAAATAAAAATGTGTACTGATCTATGATTTTCTCCACTTAAGTGAACATGTAAAAATTTTTGTACAGGTTTTTTTGTTACTGTTTAGTTCCAGCGATTTAACAAAGTTAAGCTGAAGTTGTATGTCTTATGAGCACATTGGTTTGGGCACACTAACGTTCCACTGCCAAATTTTTAAGGACGATGGACAAAAAGCAAATTGCTTCCTTTTATTAAATCTGTATGGAAGTAAATTATCAAACAACAGAAGACATGCTAAATACAGAAGGAAGACATTAATCCTTGCTTCCTTTAATAATTGGTTTGTTGAAAAATACTGATTACATTATTGTAAGATGATTTTTACACATTTACTAAACAAAATAATTTTGTGTCAAAAGCAGATGTTAAGATTTTGAAATGTCAAGTTTCCATTAATTTGACAAATTTTATAAAAAACTTTCTGGTAGCAATGTTGCTATTAAAATGTCACTATTAAAAAGCTACATTCAAGTATTAAGAAATTAAATCAGAAAAATTTATTTAGAAATTATGCAAAAAACCCACAATGAAATATCCGTTAGGAATAGATGCTAATATAGGAAATATAAGATCTCCTAAATATCTGCATACAAGCCTTGTTTTCGTCTTCTGCAGCGTTCCTGCGTGTTTCAGCAAACAGGTTTAACAATGTAGGTCAGTTTGGATTCTGCTGCACGGAGGAATGGCAGAGAGTGATGCAGACTGTAACCGTGGTTTTTGTATTTGCCAGTTCCCTTCTGATCAGTGCAGTGGAAACCAGCCCCCTGTAACTGGCATCTGGAAGGGGCCAAAGGAAAATATTCTGGGCCTTAATTTTTCCGCTTGCTGGCGAGATTTGCCAGTCAGCTGTTGACTTCTCTGCCGCGCTGCGGTTGGCGCGGGTGGCGGAAAACCTCTGGTCCAGCGAGGGATGAAACTGCTTTTTCTCTCGCATGGATGTCGTGTTTATTGAGTGATCAGTTGGTAACGCTGCAGGCAGGGCAGGTTGCTTCTGCTACAGAAGCTGTCTGGGGCTGCTCGGGTGATGGAGGGAGTGTAGGATGGAGCTGAGAATTTGGGTGGGCAGAGGGTGTTTGGGGGCGCGGGTGCCACGGCGGCGCCGAGGAGGGGCCGGGGCCTCCTTTACGGCGCCCTCCGCTCCCCTCCCCTGCCCGGCTGGAGCGGGAGCGGCAGGAATTTGCCCCCTCCCGGCTCAGGTTGCAAGCCCCGACCGAAGCAGGGAAGCGAGGGTCAGAGCTATTCATTGCCTATCGCTTCCTCGGGCCATTTATAACCTGGTCCTCTCCGGGCAGCTGACTGTGGTCCAAGGAAGTGATTGATATGAGAGATTCAAAGATTTTATTACTCTATAAATACGGTTTAAATGTTCGGTTTGTTTGTTTTGTTTTGTTTATTAAAAAAAAAAAGCTGATTCGGCACACGGTGCAGAGCTGGCAATGCTGATTAATATTTTTGAGGATCAAAATAATGATAGGTCAAAACTGTCTGAAGGGCAGCACTGCTGGAACTAATGGGTTTAGTGCTGCGTGTGCTCCATCTCCCCGGCAGTAACACACATCCGTGCCCTCCACTGGGGTGCTGGCGTGGGGTAAGTCACAGCTCCCCGTGCTGAAGGACCAGAATCACAGAATATTCTGAGTTGAAAGAGACCCACAAGGATCACTGAGTCCAACTTTTAGCCTTGCACAGGACATCCCCAAGAGTCATGCCACGTGCCTGAGAGCATTGTTGAAACGCTTCTTGAACTCTGCCAGGCTTGGTGCTGTGACCACTTCCCTGGGGAGCCTGTGCCAGTGCCCATCCACCCTCTGGGTGAAGAACCTTTTTCTAATATCCAACCTGAGCCTCCCCTGACACTGCTTCAGGCCATTCCCTCGGGTCCTGTCCCTGGCTGCCAGAGACTAGAGGTCAGTGCTACTGATCTCTGGATCAGGGATGGGTATTACATCATCCACGGCCAGTCTGCCATCAGCCACAGGGCACACTGATACACAGGCAATGCGAATAAAAGAACTGTGAAGCAAACACTTTTGCCTGGAGCTTTGCCACCATTTGTGGCAGCACTGTCCGTACTGGGGTGTGGAAGAGGCCGAGCTGGGGTTCAGCGTGCCCCTGCACCCTGCGCTTCTCTCCCCGGCCCACAGGAGGTGCCGCACACACAAATGGCAGCGGGGGTGACAGCAAGAATGATTTTGAAGAGAAATGCGGCCTCCCTTTAAGGAGCCTTTTGTTTGCTTCATTGATGCTTGGAGGAAGAATTAAACTTGGGTAGTCACAGATTCACAGAGTATTCTGAGTCAGAAGGGACCCACAGGGGTCATGGAGTCCAACTCTTCAGTGAATGGCCTATACTGGGATCGAATCCACAACCTTTGGTCTTATCATCACCCTGCTCTGACCAACTCAGCTAAGATGATAAAAAATTGGGCACATCCCGATTTTCCGTGACCTCTTGGGCTTGCCCTCCTAATGATCAAGGAAATCATACTACTAAATAACACACTACCTTGAAGCAGTCATATCTACAGAAATATTTGAAAAAGAATAAATTTTTAATAACAAACTATTTTCCTTGAATTATTAGAACTTTTTAGTAGTGTTTTACCTTACATCTTACAATTTGTTTTTAACTTCTGAGTGCTGTAATGTGACAAGACAGAACTTTTGAAAAATATTCAGCAGAATTATCTGCTTTTGTTTATTTGGAAGGAAAGCAAAGTCCTTCATGCTAAAAAGTCTTTCAACAAGATTAATGATTGCTGGATTCCAATCTTGCAAACACTTGTTCTTTAAAGTAAGACCTGTTCATGTAAATAAAGGTTTCAAGATTAGGGCCTTGAATATGCAGCTTTTATAACTAAATGGTCTTCTGCTTTATTTTGTCCTTGGGTGAAGTTCCACATGGACTTGAGGAGATATTTTTTCCTTGCATTAGGATTATAGCTTTACTACTTAAAATAATTGTTTGAAAAAAGAATTGATAGTCTATTGATTGTTTTCTTTATAAAAACACAAAAAGCGGTGCATATATATACTTTATATAATACAGATGAAATATATATATTTCTTCACAACAACAGTTTTGCTGTAGTGGAAATAAAGTCAAGCAGTCTTTCCCAATGCAGGTCACAATATGGTTTTTCGGGCTCCGTGGGTGAGTTGTGTAAAGCTTTTATAAGTTTTCTGGCTGTAGTTTATAACAGCACAATTAAACCCAGTATTTTTTGCGTTCCTAAATATAAAATGTACTTATAGGCTGTCAGCAGTGTTTAATGATTCACCCTTCTGGGACAGTCTCTCCTATGGGGATGAGTTTGGTGTAATGCCATTGACTGTGATGCCTTTGTGTCAGTTGCTCCTTCCTCCCCCATCAGCATCCAGCTTGCTGGAATCTCATGTTTTTTTCTGATAACATTTTTACTTGCGAACGATTTTTTTGGATGCATATGTTATGAAAGGAGTTTTTACAGACAGAACCGTAAGGTTACTTTGGTTGTTTCAAAATAGTACAGGGATTAAAGGCTGTTTTACTTTTATTGCTGCCTTCAAATAGGTGGCATGTGCTTTTTTGGAAGTGTTTTTCAAACAGAAGTATTTAATGTTTCCAATATAAAGTATGTTGGTTTTCTGTAGTTTTAATTAACCCATGTGTGCCTTGTATTTACATATTTTCAGCTACACATAGGGTTGTTTTAAAAAATGTACAGGGTTTTTTTGTAAACATGTTAGATAATTGGAATATTTAAATGATGTTTAGCGACTTATTTTAACCTTTCTATGTAAAATTCTTTGTCTGTTTTTAAGGTTAATGTTAAGTATTGCTTTTACAATGTCTAATGGGAGAAATGCTTTTCAGAAATCTCAAGTCTTGGAGAGTCCAGTAACTGTCATTTCATAGACCAGTGCATAATTTGGTTAAAACACATTAAACTTTTCATTGCTGTTTCTGTGAGCCCCTGAATTATTCTGCATGGTTATTTTTAAATTAAGCAAGCATCTTTATTAATCTTGAAGAAAAAATTGTTTGCTGAAAATGTGATCCATGCTAGGCTTTTGGGGTTGTTTGGTTTGGTTTAGTTTCTTTTGTTGTTGTTGTTTTTGTGCTGGCTTGTTTGGTTTGGGTTTTGGTTTTTGTTTTCTCTTCTCCTAGATGAAATCCTTGCTTGTTACAACCCTGCAGTTTCATTATTGCCTTAAGCATGTAACTGTAGACTTGTGCTAGAAGAGGCAATCCTTCCTACCCCTTCCTCCACCCTGGCCTTATGTTCCCACCTGGACTCCAGTGTCAATTCCACTGCCTTGTAGCTGCAGGAGTTACAATACTTTGCTCTTTAAGCTGAAAACTAGTAATTTATTTTTCATGTTTGGGTTTCATTTGTATCAGGAAACTCACAGTACATCAGCTTTGCTGCATGAAAAATTGAGCTAACTTGAGGAAAGCAGTAATGACATGCAGCCTGAGGAAATGCAGAATACACCATTCCATTTGGTATCAGCACAGTGGTGGAGTGTAATTTTTGAAGAACTGAGCCAAAATAAAACGGGAGATCTTGTTCCCCAAACTTCTTGTTGCTCTCATTGATTTAACTTGCTAGCTAGGAGAAAAATGGCAGGGCCTTTGCACAACTGCATCTCACAGAGCTGCCATCTCTGTTGGTGTGTGCTCACCGTGACTGCACCTTATATCAGTGCTGGGTTTGGGCTGGCATTCATTTTGTCGGAAAGAGATGTTAAGAGTCCAGTCCTGCAAATAGTGGATGTGTCTATTTCTGTAAGTTTTTTAAAAATACAGTGAGTTTTCTGTTGGCAACATTTAATTTGTGACTGCCCTTCTGGTGTGTAACTAGCAGGTATAATTGAGCTGTCTGCTTTACTGGGCACACCTTTTCCTAAACAGTGCAGGAGGATCATGTTAAGTTCCCTGGAAGTGTCTCCATTATTTGAACTTTCTTAGTAAACTCAATGTAATGTTTATTAGCTGATCTCAGTGTCTGCTTCAACTAAGGTTCAGCCATGAACAGCTTCTCTCCTGATGTCCAAACTGCTTCAAAGCAAGCTGTAGCAGTAATGTTAATTTTTCTTGTAAGGACATTTGAAAAATATTTTCACTGAAATAAACCCCTGAATTGTCCCGAATGAACTTAAAAATGTTTTAAAATAAATACTTCTTATGTGCATGCACATGTTTGTCACTCATGGTATAAGTTCAGTGCTGCAAAGCACTGTGCCACACTTACAAAGTTACTTGGATTTCTTTGGATTTGGCTGCTGATGGGTGAAGTCTGGAACTGAGCTCTACGCAGGACTCCCTTCTGTGACAAGTTGCAGGATGGGTCCTCAATTTGTCTGAGAGCAACTGGGACTGAGTTCTGTCTGTACGGGGACAAGGAAATTATGCCGGGTGCTGCATATACATAATGTGGGCAAATTTAGTGGATACATTAGAGCATTGAGTTCTAGTTGCTGCTAATTTAACATGAAGTCAGAAGGATGTCGTATTTAATAAAAAGCAAGAACGGTTATCTTGAGATTGTTTATTGACACAAGTTGGGCTGTGACTGGCTAAAGTGTACTACAGATACAGCATAATTCTGCTTACTGTGTGTTAGTGTTCACCCCGTCCCCAAGGAGATTGCTGAGGAGGTAATACAGATGTAAATAAATTGAAGGAACCTTTATTTATATATATAGTCTCTATTATGTGTGCATGCGTGTTTTTTATATAAATATATATATATATATATACATAATTTCTATCAAAAGTGAGTGGCCTCAGGCAGCTCGGATAGGCAGCATAGGAGCTGTTTTTAATTGAGCCAAATGTATGTCCTGACATTTTGGGAAATATTTCTCTTATGCAGAGAGATTGCCACTGAAGAATAGAGCCTGTCCAGTAGCAGATCTGTGTTTAATAGCACTTGATCAGGATCCTCGTGATGAGGTTGTCTTTCATCTATAAAATTTCGGATGGTTTGGATTTGTAGCTACTTTTCTTATAAATGCACCTAGGTATTTATTTTAGCAAGAAAAACTGCTAAATTGAAAAAAGTCTGAGTGCAACATGAGAAGATCCTTACACTTTTCAGTAACCTTCATTTATTGTGTGGATTAATGGTTGATTGATTTGGCACTTTCTCTTGCAGACAATAATCTGTGTGCCTTGTGCACTGATATTACGGGCACAGTCTAAGCTGATCACAAGTTGCCTTAATATAAGGCTGGCCAGAGTAGGTATGGATGTTTCTGGCATACAGATAAGAATCAGGAGAATATCAATATTTGGCATATTGTAACAAATTAAATTATTTGGCAGATTATTCTAGCAAAGACTGAGTTAAGTGAACAAAATACCATTTATCTTTATTTGTAGGTTATTCTTTGAATCATTTTTGATTTCCAAATTTCAGATAGTTATAATAAGTTACATCAGTGACATGAACAGTAAGCAATTTGTCTTTTTCTTTCAGGGCTTGGGGGAGGATATGTTGCAAACAAATGGAAAATTTAATGTAAGAACGAATAAGCTGCATGTGAGAAAACATTTTTAAAGGGAGTATCAGTTGTGAAAATGTTGAAAAACTACTATTAAATGTAAATTTAATTTCCATTTAAAGGCATTTGCATAGCACAGGTTTTTTTTTTTAATTTAATGAAATGAAACAATGTCTACCCTTTCTGTGCAAACATATATAAATCACTAATTTCAAGAGGAAGCTGTATAAATTTATTTTCTGTCCCATCAGCTTAGCATTTTTGAGTCAGTATTTTACAATAAAATCTAGATGTCTTTACAAATAGGATATAACCCAAAATAAATATATAATTTTCAAATTGTCGCTGGAAATTTCTGGAGGTTGGCAAGGGAAGAGTTTTTCTCTAATTTTTTTTTTTTTTTTTTATGTTCTCAGGTAGTGATAAGGATGTGCTGTTTCATGAGGGCTGAGAAAAATGCAGTTGTACACTGTAGGCATTTCTGCTGGCTTTCCTTCATCTCCTGCGGGTGCCCCTCCTCCATTTTGTTTTCCTTTTTCACAAGTTTTCTGGTTGTGCTCTCTCTTGACCTCACTGTGTGAGCTTGTAGCCACACAGGACACTGGAAAGATCAGAAAATACTACTGTTGGATTAAAACAAGAGTGCACGAGTCAGGAAGGAGTCTGCAAAAGCAGCAAAAGGAAAGTGGAGGTCTGCAGATTTTTTCTGTAAAATAATGCAGTACTCTTAAAACAGGGCTTGAGTTTTGCACAGATTGTTTGACATTTAATTTTGAAAGATAGCACAGCTATTTGTGAAAAATCCCTAAATAGATTTCGTTAAGATGTTTTTTCTCTTGTGATTTGTTATTACAATTCAGAAAAAATAAGATTAGAGAAATGAGAATAAGCACTGTTGGTCTAAAAAGACAAGCAAGAACCAAATAAAAGGACTATTTTCTTTGTGGGTTTTTTTTGCAAGTTTCAAGCAAGTTTCCCCAAGATAAACCTTTGAAAACCATGTGACACAATTTAAATATTTATTTGTCCTTGCAAATTACTGCCTTTTATTTATTCCTAGGAAATGACATTTCTGATCTGTGTATAAATATACTTTTTTATTCAGAAGTTGATCTTAACTTTGTGTTTTGTAATAATGATGCTTTAGAACCTTATATTAATATGTTTAACCTATTGCATTGCATTAGTATTCTAGGTTCCATATTCTGTAGAATTGTGTATTCAAATACAGAATGTAAGCAGAAGGTACTTGTACTTTTGTGATAAAGTATGCTCATTCCTGCCTAGTGAGTACATGATGAAGCTCCTCAAAAGTGTTTTAGAAAGTACGTCTTGAGACAAGCGTAAGAAACTTTCATTCCTCCTGTCCTTATGTGTCCAAAGTCATACCCATTTTCAGTTTGATTTTCATCTTCCCTTTGATAGGATTTTAACACTATCATTTGTTAACCTTGTCATACCCCTGAACACCAGGGAATGTGTTCTGCAGTCAGTATTTCATTTCCATGTTTATCAGTCATGGTTCTCTTTGTACAGTGAGGAGAGACATTCACAAGTTTTCTGAATTAGGTACAGTATCTGATAAAAGAATCTCCTTAATACTGTGTTCAGTGGCTTCAGGCAAACCTTTTAAGAGAAAGTACATGTTGCATTACTTTATTTTGCTGTACCTGTGGGTCTGATTTTTAAATGTCTGACTATGGATTCAGTTTCTTGGCAACTGACTGTTGGTTGTATTAAAAAGTAGTGCAGAGATTTCTCTCAGGATCCAGAGATGGGCGAGGAGAGCTGCTGAGATGTGCTCACAGATACCAGGGTACAGGTTCTTGCTTAAATTAAGGCATGGGCCAGCTATACGTAATTTCCGCAAACACCTGCCTGACCAGTAACAAACTCTCCAGTTAACAAACCAGTATTGCTCACTCTGTGGGCTTTAAGACTGCATCTAGTGATAAATAACTCCGGGTCAGGAGCAGGCTGAGGCAGTGGGGTAGGATCCTCCATCATGTGAGAGGTTGCATGTTGTTCCCCGTGTTGGTTTTTTGCCCTCCCCACAGCAACTGCTGCTGCCTTTGGCACACAGAGGAGAGCATTGTTCCCACCAGCAGTCGGAGAACAGCCACCCTGTCTTTTGGGAATGGGGCAGAAGTGGAGAAGGAAGGACTGTTGCCAGATGAATGTTAAATTATGCTGTGCCACCTTGCTTCAGAGCCAGGGAATGATGCCCAAGCTGTTAATTAGAGGCATGTATGTAGCCTGAGACCACAGAGACTTGAAATGGGTGCACATGTGTTTGCCAGCAGATGTAGTCAGGAGCCAATGAATCACCACGTTTGTGGTAGTGGTAGAATCTTTGTAACTCACAGAGGTTTGTTGATTTGTTAAAAATTATTTATTACTGTTAATGTTCTCCTTACCTTTAAGTTTAATAATAACAGATTGCAGAGATGGGTATTTTTGTTGTTCCCTTTCCAAAAGGATTAGGACATAGTAAATTTTACAAGATGAGAGGCACTACAGTGGGTAGGTAAACCCACACAGGGGTTAGTCTGTACCTGTTTAAGGGCAGCTGTGCAATAGGTCTCTCCTGTGCAAGTGGGATAGAGGCATTTGACAGCAGTGTGGTGGCTTGAACTGCAGGTGAAAGTGTCCTGAGCTGTGTCCTGTTTAATGTGATTGAGCAAAGTACTTGTGCCATGTGGGAGGTAACAGCAATTCGCTCAGCACACGTGCAAACACCATGTGTGGATGCACTGACTCATGTTAATGTAATTACCTCACTGTAATTGAGTTAAGTACAATTGATTTAACAGTAGTGAAGATGAGCCCACAGTTACAGTCTAAAATGTGAGTACATATTTGATTGTCAGGTTTACTGTTCTTGCAGGAGGCTGAAATTTTTCTTCATAATACAGTGAATGAAGAATATGCTTAACTTTAGCCCTATCCACAGTCTGAGTGGAACTTAGGATGGTAGTTTTTGTTTTCTTGCATATATTTTCCAAATACTGTGTGAGCTATCAATAATACACCTTTTGCAGAGCAGGAGGAATCAGCACGGTGTGCTCAGCACCATTTTATTTATCGGCTGCTCTGTAGGCTGAGTTCTGATACTGAAGCAGAAATACCTTTTCTTGTCACTTAATTGCTCTTTGGAGGATCTCATGGCAATAATTTTTAAAGCCCTGTGTTTCACTGCTCCACAATCTTGATCTTTTCTCGGAAATGTTTTTCATTCCTGCTTTATATTAATTCCTAGCTGCTAAGAAGCTCAACTATTTACTCAGACTTAATCCAACAGTACTTGCCATCTCTAATTCAGTATGTTAGCACTTACTAGTCCATGATTTTAGAGGCAGTAGAAGTGTGAAGATGACATGAGAAAGGGGTTGAAAAAAATTAGTGTCTTGATTGGCTCATCAGTTACTAAGCTTACCAGATCTTAATTGTATAGATTCAGTATATTATGTTAATACAAACAAATTTGCTTCCCAGTGAAGTGCAAAGTAAACTTGGAATTTTTTTTTTTTTAGACGTCTGAACTGGTCTTTGTAATTATTGATAGAAAGGCTTTGTGACAAATTCCAAATTTTCCATGAAGAGTTCATCTGTGTCCCTCTGAGTTCTGACCACGGTGTGTGAATACCTAAATGAAACATTCCACAAAAAAAAAAAAATTAAATTGCTTTTAATTACTAAACTTTATTTATCCTTTAAAGCTAAATTTAACTGATACTCTTAGGGTCTGATTTGACATAGTTTAGCACATTTAGATTTGCTGCATCAGAAGGAGCGGTCTTACCTTCTTTGCTCTTTCTGTGCTGGCCCGGGCTCCAGCAGCATCAAGTAGTTCAGCAAGCTAAACTTGTTTTAAAAACAAAAAGCACACAACCCCACCTTTTTTTTAATTTTTAAATAAATTTGTGTGGACATTGCTGTCTAAATTAGTGATGACTCAGATGAATGCCAAACCTGGTACACTGGGTGGAGGAAAGAATCTGCATCTCCAGCAGGGAAGAGCAGAAGGGAGCTTCTCCCTCTTCCTAACAAGGCCACTGTTTAAATTTAAAATTATGTTAATGAGTTTATATCGTTTTAGTTGTGTTGTCATTTCAGAAATACTCAGTTTCTGAAAACAGGATATTCTGAAAATAAGATACTCTGTATGTATCTACACATAGATATCCATATCCCTGTCTTTGTCTACACATACTGATGGACTCTCATAAGATACTGTAGATTCAGGCTGCTGTTTAAAAAGCTAGCTATTTTTATTTTATGAACAGTTCATTTGCGATGGGTTGGTTGGTTTGTTTTTAAGAACTGAAACGTCATATTTGGCAAAAAAACTTGCCTGGATAGCTTTTTGTATCAACTGTAATGGAGCAGAAAAATATCAGGTACAAACCCAGAATATTCCATACAGTTGTGATTACAGGTTGTTACAGCATAAAATACAGTTAGTGTATCTTATAAATCTAAGCACATTATTAAGCATATTACCATTTCTTTATTCAAAATTCCAGTTAAGCCCTGAAGTTGAAGCATGTTAAGGAAACTAAAAATAGTCTTGGTGTTTAGATGATTGAGTCAGAAGGTTTTCAAGACTTGGGAGTAGGCTGTATCAGAAATTATGCAGTGCTACTATTTGATATAGAAAAGCACAAAACAGGTGCAGCAAATGTTTTTATATATATCAGGTTATTAATAACGCATTCTGGTGGGTGAGAGTTCTTCAGATTTCAGAAAAACACCATTGATGGCCATCTATCTAGTAGTGATAGTTTACACTCCTAGATTTAGTGACTGAAGCTCCTGTTGGCTCCTCTGAGTTTTATCCTGGTTTGAAGCATGGAGCCATTTTGACCAACCAAGAAAGATACCTTTATCTATGAATTTAAGGGCTTGGATAGTGGTTCAAGCATCACCAACTGTAACTGAGACCAAGCCCTGTGTGAATCTTCGTAGAAACAAAGCCTTGCTGGGGCAGGAAGGCAGAAAACCAAAGGCACCAGTGCAAGGAAAGGGACTCTGTGTGTTGAAATGAACTAGTGATGTTTGAAGTGAGAGTAATGTAGACCTTCATCGGGCAAGCTCCGGGCTCTGTATTTACAGAAACTTTTAGCGATACTCAAAAGCCTGTCCCCTCAGCAAAATTTTTGCTCCCTAAACAGGGAAGCATCATGTGTTAGCAAGCACAGAGGCAGGCTGCATTGGTAACCTGGCCAGCCTCTCCCAGGCTGAATCCATGACCCAGCTGCTTCCTGGCCCTGAGTCATCCTGTCTTGTAAAAGGATCCTGTGATGTTCCTGCTCAGCAAGTGCGACTGGACTCATAACTGCCATTTTTTCCCTTAAGAGCAGTGATGTGTTAATCAGTGACCAGAAATGACCTTCAAACAGAAGTATAATTTTTATAGAACTAAAAGCAACAGAAGGAAAAGCATCTTAAAATCCTCAAGCCAGAGAGCACGTGACTGAAGGGCAGTGCTATGTAATTTCCTGGGCTAAGTAACACCCATTTTCTCTCGGTGGCTGCAATGAAGTCTCTTTGGCCAGTCCATCTTTCTAGTTTCTGAGCAGTGACCCTGCCCTTTCCTTTGAGAACGACCTTTCTCACTTTTCAGTGTTAATTTTTACTTTTTCCAACTAGAAGATCCATGTTACTTTATCTTGGATCCTAGGATTTATCCCAGTTGTTGCGTGTAGCTTTGCTGGGCTGTTCTTATAAGAGCACTGCTGGAGAGCTCTCTGTCACTGTCCTGGCCACGTGCTTACTTGACTGATCATATGTAGACAGTTCTGTGTCCTTTTCACCGGACAACAAATGGCTTTGCTACTGGTTTTGATTTTATATGTGATAAGCCTTCATCCTCTATCATATCAGCCAATGAAAAATGAACTGGATAGGAGTGTTATTTCCCAGGAGAGATACCTGTGACTTAATTATGTGTGAGTACATTCACAGTATGTTTTCTTTGACGAGAAAGAAAAGATTTTAAGTGCCCATTTTTCTTCTGTGCCCTTTGGAAGACAGGACAGCAAGATTTTTAGTTTCTGAAAGCTACATCAATGGGAAAGCAGTCAGCTCACATTTTTACTCTCTAAGAAAGCTTCTCATTCACATTAGGTTATGTCATTTGAGAAAAAATACCAGGTCTTGAAGCTGTGCTGTGATATCACTCTGATGATTTTTACTTCTTTAACTCTCTTCTAAATCAACATCTGAGTTGAAAATACAAACATTTTAGTGATATGGGATTAATTCTTGCATCTTCAGGTATTCCTAGTTTTAGTTTCTTACAGGAGGGAAACCTGAGGTCTTGAGTCTGTGGAAATCATGTATGTTCCAGCTCTGCATCTGTTTTTATGGTGTTTCTTCTCTATGTATTTAAATGTCCTAACTGCCAGGAGCTGTCCCCTCTCTCACTTTAAAGTTTGCTATGTTTGTTGTTAGATTCAGGGTCTTATTTCTCTGGAAACACTTGAGTGTGATTAATCAAGTTAATATGTGTTAACTTGAAAAAAACCCAACAGTCAAGGCTTTAATTGTTTGTAATCTTGCTACAAGACTAGTAGTCTCTAGACTTTCTGTTTTCTTGTAAACATTTTTTTTCAATTTCTTACCTCAAAAATGTCTTGCCTGTTTATATAACAGATGTTTATGCACATGGATACTCTAAGAAATATTCCCATGTTTACAGAACAAAGCCAGCCATAAGAAATCCCACGTGCTATATGAACTGCAGAAACCTGACAGGTGACTAATCATGAACATAATCTTATGATTTCCTTGCTTTCTTAAAACAACTATTTGCGTTAAATAGCAGTCACACCTAAGTGGTTTCGGATGTGCAAAAGTACCATGTCGCCATAAAGAAAAAAAGCTGGTTTGCTAATCTGTCCTTAAGATCTATTGAATTGAATTGTTTAGGAAAGTGAGATAAATTATGTCAGATTGGTCTCAGAATTAGTCACTGTCCTAAGTTTTGTCTTGTTTTGTTGGTTTGGTTTGGTTTTCTTCTCCCATGTCTCTGTCTATGAGTACATTTTGCTCATGAGCAGAGTGTTTACCAAGCCTACACAGTCCTGTAGCCCATGATACTTACTGTTCTTGGAGGAGGTGGTCGTTTGTGGTTACTTTTCTGTGCTAGTTTCTCCCGAGTGTGGAAACATATTCCAAGTACACTTCATGGCCATGGTGTCCAGTCTCCTGACCAGCTGTGCTGTGTCACGGTGCCTGTGGGTACATTGCTGCACAGCCTGCCAGCTCTTCATGCAGTACTTCATGCAGCCTCATATCCACTCTTGGATAATCATTGTGTTCTCTCACACTGAAGAGGTAGTACAAAGCTTTGTCATCTTCTTCCTGCTCTGTAAGGTGGTTGTCAGCTTCTGGAATTAATGTGGATACAGACATTAGTAGTGTATTTTTTAGCCTTTAAAACACCCAAAAAGCAGATTTATCGGGTTGGATTTGTCAGCATAGTGAACAGAATTGCAAGAGCTCTGCCACAAAATGTTTTCTTAGACTATGCCTCTCTAATTAGACATATTTATTGCATTATCCAAAATTGCTGAAACATTTTTCCAGGGGAGATCTTAGCATCACATTGATATCTTCGTTGTCTTTGGTCAGTGAAATTTTTAACTGCTTATCTGTTTATGCCTTTTGTCCTATATCTGTTCCATAAGGGCGAATGAGACTCTCCGTTGTTCACGTTCCAGTGTGGCCGAAGCAGGCAGGCCTGCTCACCAGCTTATCCCTGTGCATCCCCTGTACAACCCCATGGCTCTCGGGCGTCCTCTTGCACCTCAGGAGGGGGACCTACAGTCAGAATCTGTATTTCCTCCCTCTTATTGCATGGAGCCTGGATGACCCAAGAACTGTTAGATCCTGATCATCCCCATTCTTATCTGTAGCAGCTTTGAGTCCCCACCTGAAGGTGGGGATAGTTTTTTACTGAGTGTGTAAAATCTGACTCAGATTAAAAAGTGAGTGTGCTCTCCAGCTGTCCACACCTGGTGGAAATAGAGCACAGCTATTTCACATACCAATTTCACCTAACTTCTTTAACCAAAGCCTGAGACATCCCCACACATAGGCGATTGTTCCTGATTTACTTCTCTGCGTCTTCACAGCTTTTTATAGCCATAACTGAGAGTCAAAGACTGCACAAATGGATGTTGGCCCTTGCTCAGGTGAATCTATTGATGATCATTAGAGTGAATTTAACCAGTGCTTGAGCACTTGGTCAGAAGTCTTCCTTCTCCTATAGCTTTCTTCCTGATCCTACTCACTTGCTCTCCCAGTGGGTACCTCTGTGGGAGCTGCTGCTGCAAGAACTGCTGGGCACGTGCATCCAGTGTAGGTACTGCCTGGATTTAAAAAAGCGTTTGTGGTTAAATACTGCAACATACCTGTTCTGCCATAGCATAGTATGTACAAGAGACATTTGCAGAACTCAAGTTACTGATAAGCCATGTTTTCTGCCAGCAGGAGCTTTCTAGCTAGCCTTTATTATACTTTGTAATGGACACTTTGTGTGGCCTGGTGTTTAATTTGGGTGCTGTTTGATTTACCAATGTGATGAAGCTAGGCTATGGAGTTGGCTTTAAATTACATGTGTGTTTTCACATGCTTGTACACATGTATATAAACTGTAATAAAGGAGTACGGAGTTTGTACAGTCAAGAAGGAACACGCAGGTGATACTGAAGCTGAAGTCACACACCTGACGAGCCTAACCCTTTTTTTATTTCTCTCACTTTAATTTGTACTCACTTGATTTTTATGGTCACCTACTGCTTGCCCCCTTCCATTCCATAATGTGTTGTGCTTTCAGCTGCAAATGGCTGCATCTTACCTAGTAGCCAGAAAATAAATGTTGTGAGGATGGTCATACGTCACTGAAAGGAGTCTAGAAAAATAAATAATGCACAGAATTTATTGTTTCCCACAACTCAGCTGGATTTCTTGCATTATAGTTACTATATGATGTAGCTCTGATTTTAGCCTTTGGAGCTTTTTCTTTCAAACAGTCCAATAAAAATGAAGCCTGGAATTTGTTTACTTCTGGTATTAAAAGCAAACAGCTCAAGGAGCAGGCCACTTTTATTGGACCTGTAAAGGAGTAATATAGATGGTAGAGATTTCAGGGTGCATTTCGTTTATTATGGATTTCAGTGTTTTGGGGGTACTGAGCTGTTGGTGTGGGTAGGGAGGGGGAGGACTGGAAGCTTTCATTGATGTTACGGCTTTCTGTGAGAACAGACCATTCCACTAATGCAGCAGAAAGACTGAATGGAAACATCAATATGTTGTAGTGAAAAATTTTATATAGTTCTGGTTTTTTCTCACATATCAAGTGTAATGTTACGAGGAAGAAAAGTCTTCAGCCGGAACTAGGAGGAATAATAGAATTATGACTGATTTAATCTTATTACAGATGGGTACAATAGAAATAAACTTCTTGGAAATTAAGAAAACGTAACTATTGCAAAGCCTGGTCCTGTGTTCTCTTGGCCTGGAAAGGGTATCTGGAAGAGAATATACCCCCAATCATTGTTAGTGCTCCCTTTGTCAGCTGGGATCTGTGCCCCTGACAGGCAGGGGAAGCCTGAGTGTGCCATACATGCCACCAGTGCACAGTGAAACAACAGGCTGCTAGTATTGAAAAAAGAACAGACATTGGAAGGATGTTACTAGGTAAGGCAAGTAAACCATAAATGTGTGTTTGGAAGGATTTCTCCTATGGATTGTTTGCCTTACAACTGCATCAGAACCAGTCATCTGCCTGGGTTTCATAATGAGATGTGTCTGGCGTGTCTGAGGTGTAATCAACCCACAAAGCAAACACATTCAGAATTAGCAGGCTGATACTTCTGGGTCTGCTCTCCTCCATGAGTGTTGATGGGAGCTGTGTCAGCACATTGCAAGAGGAAGGACTTGTCCTTAAGGAACCCCTTTGTGTCTTCCTGCTGCAGCTGCTCTGACCCTCTTTCAGGAGGCCTCAAAAAACATCTGCATTCTTTGCCAGAGCATGCTAAAATTAGGACATAAAAATGACAGATTCAATAATGGAGTCTTAAATAATATTTAAGTAGTCTTGTATTTTCTGCAGTCTGAGCTGAAGCCAACATTACTGTCATTTGATGGATGCAGTTGTATGCATGATGTTCCAATTTCACAATTACTTCCTACCTAAATAAGCATAATCATAACCATAGTAATAAAACAGTATTTTAAAAGCAAATTTTTCAAGCGTTTCTTAGTACCTCTCCAATACCTATGCTAACATTAAACAATTTATGTTTTATAATTGAAATCCTTAGTCCTCTTCCATAAAAATCCCTTTAATCTGCCTTCCATTTGCTTTAGAATGGTGTTGCCTTAAATGCTGTTTTCTCATTTTTATCATTGTGAATTCGGAAGTGTTTCATTGAAATACAGATTGTGTCTTTTGTAACAGAACATAGGTTTGATAACAGAAGTAGCTCCAAAGCAACAATTACTGTCAGTTTTTAAAATGCAGCTGTTTATGGAACTAGTTCATGATAAAGTTAAAAATTGAATATTCTCCCAAATACTAAGTTAAAAGTGCTGCTAAGGTCAAGTCACTTTTTGAATCCTCAGTGCTATCTCCTCTCACTGCTGTGTATTTTTAAAAAATAGTTTATTTGAAGTCACCCGCTCATTTCCTGTTATGTCCAGCTAAACATTTATTACTAGTTTCACTGCTATCTAGTACCTTGACTGTCATGTATTTAGATCTGCCACTCCCTTCCCTCAAAAAAAAGGTGATTAAGGTTTGAAGTATAAAATAACATTGTGCTCATTTTTCATCCAAACCAAATGTGTTCTTTTGTTCAGATATCTGCACACCTAGTAGATACTCGTAATTCTGTTATAAATTGATAAAATTGTATCAAATGAAAATACAGCTGCCTACAAGTTGGTAGAACTGAAACTGATGTCATGCTAGATTATCTAGTTCTAAAAAAAAAAATAAAAATTAAAAATTGATTAAATGTGTATAATCTGCTGTGCAAGAATACCTAAGGAAGCCATAATTAAGGAATCATAGAATTACTAGAGACCTTGAATCATAAGTTAGGAATTGTTAACATAGTATAAATGTTGCTGTTAATTTTGCCTTTATTGTAAAGGGAAAAGGGTTTTCATTTTACAGTACAGATAGTGTTGTGAAAGGAACTAACCATCCCCGATAAAAATTTCAGCCTATTTATTGCTTGTTTTATAAGCAACAACATTTGAACCCCACCAATTTTGTCAGATGTTCTTGTTTTATTGTTGTGTGCATGGCAACTTTCATTTTAGTAAACAAATACTCTATCCAGTATTTTATTTTTGTGTTTTTCTTTTATATCAGCATATTAAGTAAATGGAATTTAAAAACAGATGGTAAATATGGGTTCTGACCCTCCAAATGATTTAGCAGCATTGATGTGTTGCCTGTGGATGGCTGCTTTTGTCATTTGTGTAGGACCTTGCACAGTGCAACGTGAATGCTTCCCTTGGTGGGAAGCAAGGACACCTGTACCGTAAAAGTAAAAACTGTATTTGCCCAAAAGCTGGTGAACAGTTCAAGAGAGGTGTCTGTTTACAAGATAGTGGATTTTTATCTTGGAATTGCTTAGGGCATGGTTACTCTCAGCTGGCTAAAATACCGTGCGTGTTCACTTACTCCCTCACCCCCTGGCTCACAGGAGCTTTCAAGCAGACAGCATTTTTCTCTGAAGAATTAGAAGAGGTCATTGAAGCATGGAGGGGCTTTGCACTAAAGCAGCTGATGGTAGCTTTCAGAAAGCATTCTCTGCGGCATGATCTCGGGTTTCTGAGGTGAAGTTGCACTCATGGTGCTGTGCTGGGCTGGCAGGCTCCAGTTCTCAGCCCAGGGCCTGGAGAGAGTGGAAGTGACATGAGGACAGTTTTTCAGACTCCAGCCCATTGGTAGCTGGGGAAAATGAGAAAAAAGGAAGTAGGGGCAGGGGTGGACTGACGGCGTGGCCCAAGTCAGGACTGGCCTGTAAACCTTCATTCTGCTCCCAGAACTTGACTGGGAAGAGGGCATCTGGGGCTTTGAGAACCTGTAGATGCTGTAACTATCAGCCACTCCTCTTTCACAACTTGGTTTTAGCTTCAGTCCTCAGCCAGACCATTGCCCTAGACCATACCTGGAAAGGTACCAGTCCTGGTCTTCTGGCATTACCCAGCCCTTCCACCACCCTGTCCCTGGCCTGTTGAGAAAGTCCAGCTGCTATGTTCCATCAGGATCCAACAACCATCCTCTCTCTTACCTCCATACTTCCCACCCCAGAGTCTGACCTCAACTTACAGCTCACAAGTAAGATTCTTTTTGTCCTGGTTGTGTATTAGCATGTATCTACCAACACAACCCTGCTACCCTCACCCTAACCTTCTGTTCCCCTTTTGTGGCTGTTACGCTACTCTTCGGGAAGAAAGAGGCAGGTTGGGATAATTGGGATATGTTTTGCCATGACAATAGGGTGAGATGAACAGGTTCAGGACTCCATATGTATGCTGATTTGCTGAATCATTTGTTTAAAATGCAGGGTTTTTTTAGTGTCAGCCTGTGGCTCCTGTAGCTGCCCACAGTGTTAGCCATTCTTCTGTTTACCAGTGAAATGTGAACCACCTAATTTTCTCATGTGAGGGGTTGCAAAAAGGCGGATGAACTGCTTTCTCAGAATTTTCCTGGTATATTTTGCAGCTGGTATACAATTTAAAAGTTAAGACCAGCTTCCCCAGAGATGGATGTTAAGGGTCTATAGTAAGAAAAGATTAGTCTCAGGCTGCTTTTATGCAGAGGAAGGGAAAGGTGCATGTGCAGAGAGAGATCCTGCTACATCTGAATTAGCAGATCACAATCTGGGCCTGATTTATTTTTAATTATATGCAGCGTCTTGGGATGGTGGGAGGTGGTGAGGGAGGTAGATAAGAAACCTTTATATAGCTTAAACATCTCTTGACACAGGGCGTTGTCATTCTCATGCATGGGGGTGTATAGAGGAGCACAGAGATGAAGCTCACAGACATCGTAGGGCAGGCATGGAAAATAGAGGTGCTACAGTTGTTTCTAAAAACGTGGTTAACGACACCAGAAAGGTGTAGTGTATCTGGAGGAAACTGTGGTTTGGATGGCATAATTCTGCCATTGACTCTGTGCTTTCTACCAGAGTACATTTTCAGTACTTGAAAAACGCAGCAGACTGCGGGTTGTACATTGCGCCTTCCTGTGCTTTTGATTTCCACCCCTGTGGCATGATGTACATTGAAGTTGGCTAATTTTTAGATCTGCTAGAAGAGAACTGTGTTTCAGTATATTCAGCATGCTTTTTAAAATGAGTCAAGCATAGCCATGCTGTGTTCTGTCCTCACCATTAAACTTACAGGAGAGATACCTGACAGGAGACAGCTTAGCCAAATCCATCTTGCAGGTTTTGCTGTATCTGTATCCTTTCTGAAGAAACGGGTGGACTGGACTTGTTGGTATTCATGGGTTTCCTGGTGGCCCACTCTTGGGTTTTTTTCTTTCTTTTTTTTTTTTCCCCAGAAGGGAAAGAGAAAAGGTCTAGGATTCCATACGATACCTCCTTTCTTCATGTAATAGATGAGCTGCAGGAATGGCTTGTTTTGACTTCTGCCTTGGAAGTTTGTGTTTTTAACAGAGAGGAGGTTTGAAAAATCCTAGGCCTAGGTGGACACTACAAAAGTATGCAGCTCATTAATTTTTCAGTTTGTTGCACATTGTTGGGGAAGAGGTACACCAAACAGTCATGGTTGTTTTCTTCCCTCTTGGGAAGAAATTTTCCACTTGGAAGTATCGCTGAAATGGATTGAATATCAGGATGCCTTGGAGAGTCTGGTCAGCTGGACATCAGGGCCTCACATCCTGGAAGAATAAAAAAGGGAGAAAGAGCCTCATCCTAATGAAAATAGAAAGAGAATAATCTGCCCTGTTTATTGATTGCATAAAAGGTCATGTTTGTTTGTTCCTAATCTTTGTAGAAAGAGCCTTCGGGTTTCTGCAAAACTGCGTTACAGCAGATGAGTATTTGGAACAGAGAATGGGGTGGTTTCGGTTGCATGAAGTGACTGCACTTGCCTGAGGGTGGAATAGCTCAGTGGTGAGTGAAGGAAGGAAAGGGCCCCCATCCTGCGGGATCTGTGGGGCTCCCAAAGGCAGTGTGGTCAGCTGTTAGCAAGGGAGCACTTGCGGGGAGGGAGCTTGGAGGTATTTGACCATTGGGAAACCATCAAGAGAAGAAGGTGCTTCTCAGTGGGGGAACTTCTGAGGGTCTGGGATTAATAGCGTGAGGTTAAACTGTCTGGGACTAATAGGGTGGTTTCAGGAGATCGCTGAGGCAATGTAAGTGTTGGCAAGGTGCTATACAGGACAGCCTTACCTGCCATGGCTGCACATTCGCAGGGCTTCTTTTGAGGTGTGCTGGTGGGTTTTTTGACTGCATAGAGTTGATTCAAGGAGCAGAAACAGAAATCTGGCATTGCCAAGAAGAGCTGAATGGTTTTCTTCCTGAGTCAGTATGAGGTTTTGGTGGGAAAAGAGGAACGGCCCTTTTGAAACTGACTGAAGTGAGTCAATTCTGTCTTGTGCCTAGTGTGACTGATGAGAAAATACTTAAACTAAGAAATGAGAGAAAAGAGTGGTTTGATCATGCCTGGTATTAAAGTACAGAACTAGGAACACTGGGTAAATGAGAATTGCATATGCAGTAGCATAAATGGTCTATGCAAAGGAGAAAAGGGTGAAAACTACTAGCAGAACACTAGTTGTGTAGGTGCTACACTAACAAAAAATACTATAGCAAGAAAAGACGGTTAGGTCAGGGAGGAAAAGCAAAAGATATGCTTATTATCCAGGCTCTTTTTATTAGTATACAGAATTAGAACAGCCACTTCTGAATGTGTAACCAGATACAGAGACAATGAAAACATGGTAAAATAGCATTCATGGCCTGAACACAAGTAATTAAAATTATGCAGAAAATTAGTAAGGTGTTGTCAATGAAGTTGGCACCTTATACAGGAATAAAGAGTAGCATGGACACAGTAGAATCTATTTGGCCAAAATCACTTTGGGAAGAAATTATGAGAGATCTGTTGTAGATCTCTAGCTTAGATTTTTATACAGACAACGTATATAATACTATGATAAAATGATGTGTTTTTTCTGTACACAACCGTCAATAGTTTTCTTACCATAAGAGTAATTTGGAATAGAAGTTGTGTTATTTTGGGCTTGGAAGGAATTGCTTACCCTACTGAAAATATGATTGTTTAAAAATGAAGATAAAACATGAACTGTGTTTACTTGGTTTAAGTTAAATGGGATGACAAAAAGTTGGTAACAGTTTCTTTAAGATGAACATATGTTAAATTAAGAGAACTGGTTAGTGAACACAGGTGAGCTGAAGTACTGGAGACTTAAATAGAGAAATGGTTCAACTTGAATCCCAAGTAAAGGAAAAGGAGAATTGTGGCAAATTAGGTAATCCTTCTAGCAGAGAACCTTTTCCTGGGAGGGATATTGGTTAAGATAACGCAAAAAAGGAATAGATTATCAAAGGTAGCCACTTCTTGGAAGTTGTGATGGAACAAGAACTGAAAGTATTAAGCTGAATTAAAATTCATTTAGACTAATTAAAAGTTAAAGCAGTTAATAGAAATTTCTTTAGATACATAAATTGAGAAAGAAGAAATCCTTCTATTGTATAGGGAGGGTGGTTTTGAATTAGAGAGAGCCTTTTGTTCAAAAGTTAAATAAATACCTTTGCACACTTCTCAGTAAGAAAAATAACAGTGTGGGGACAGCAACAGGATGATGAATGGAAACAAGGTTATGAACATGACTACGGTCATGGTGGAAATTCAAGACAGAAACAAATTCCAAGTAAATAAAGGTGTGAAATTGCAGTGTACCAGCTGCATTGTGGTTCTGCATGCAGAACTGCCTGCATACCAGGTCTTTCCCTACTGTAAAGTTGCTTGCAGTAGCTCACCTTTTCGCATAAATGTTTTATACATGTAGTGTACATGGCTCTTCCTTGTGTAAGAGCTGAAGTGCAAATGTTTGAGAAATAGTGTTTTGTAGCTTTATTTTTAAAGTTACTTTGTGTTATGTTGAGCTTTAAAAAACCCCCTGTAATTCTGTAGTATTTTGTTTTTTACATAAAATATTAAGGATTCTCATCTCAAAAGTTGCCATTTCCACTGTGTCTGCCCTGCAGCTCGTTGAACTTTTCTGTGAATAGGTTTAGCTCACTGGAAAAACAAAAATCTATCTCTGTTTCCTCTTCCTCTTATCCCCCCCCCTTCTTTTTAAACTGAGTTTGTTTCCTGTCAGATTAGTGATTTAAATTGGCTTATGGGGAGAGGAGCAAAAGAAGTGCCAGATTTGGTGCAAGATAAGCCTCTAGGAGCAGGAACAAGCCCTTGAGGGTCAGCAGGAGCAGTGTTGAGGTGCTTTGCACGTGCCCAGTCTTCAAATCCTGTGTTAGTGTAGCAGAGCTGCACGTTGTCCTTGGAGGGGCTGTTGTTCAGGGTAGTGAATTTTTTGTTTGTTTTAGCATTCTGCCTGCAAAAATACATGGTCTTCACAAACTTCCTATAATGAACTTCTGGTGAACAGCAAAAGTCCTTGTAGCAGGACTTGTATCATGCAACTGATACTATTCTGCATAGGTTTTGCCTTAATGTAGGGAAGAGCACTAGTATGCATCCAGTGTAAATTGTTTTACTTCTGGGTCCTCTGACTGTGTACTCTTGCTTTACTCAGAGGTTGCTGGCTCTTGATGGAACTGTACGAGGTTGTTTTGGCGAGATTTTCTTACAATCTTTATTGTGGTTGGGCTTTAGGCTATGCTTTCCTTCATGTCTGGATTTAATCGTAGACAATTTTGGAGGAAAAACAGTTTTCTTACTTTGGGAAACTCAGCATAGTGGTGTCGTCTGGTCATTGTACTAAGCAATCAATCAATCACTAGATAAAAAGGGGCAGAAATGAGAGATACAGAAAATAAACGATGTAAGCAGAATGCCACCAAATAACTTTTCCCCCTTGTCGCTGTAAAAGATTTAATGTCTGCAACAGTGGTTGTTCACAGCCCTGACTGGAAATGGCGAAGTTGTGATGAGGCACTTACTCCCCACACTTATTAAAAGTAATGCACACGTATCTGAGGCAATTGGGCCCCTGTAATGATCCTTAATTCCAAACTTCCTTTCTTTTGTAGAGTCTGGTGAGAGCTGTAAGCACTCCCTGACACTGCCCAGGAATTGGTGCGTTTCTTTGGGGACCATTTTGCTGATACAGTTTGTATTTGTTAAGTTTTGATTTTTGTTTTGTAGTAGGAAATGCCTTCCACGAAGTTGTGGTCATGGAGTTTTCTATTCGTATTTGTTGTTGCAAATAGTACTACAAGATTGCCAGCATTTTGGACCAAGCCATTGCTTGTAATAGAGATGTGTGAGATTTTACATTAGGATATCTATTAAAAATAAATAAATAAATTCAAACAAACAAAAAACCCCACCAAAAAACCCACCATCAATGGTCCTATCAAATTAAAAAAGAGAAAAATAAAAAATAAGCTCTGGTCTGAAACCACTGTTGACTGCTGGTAAAAATAACAGTGAAGTCTCTGACAGCTGAAAGAGAGAAACGAGGAAAAGCATGTTGCTTTTAAGTTTTTCTCTTTGTTTGTCAGCGGTGTGCCCATACACCCCGTTCAGGGCTCTAGAAATGGTTCATTGACTTGAAACTCTGGCTGCTTTTAATTGTGTCAGTTTTACTTGTTTAAGTAATGTGAGGAGAATACTGAGCTAGGTCTCTCAACATTAAATTATCAACTTTACAGGCATTTTTTGTCCAACTCTTTAGACAAGTTCAGAGGGATTCAGGTTTTAGATTTGTTTTGCTGGTTTCCAAATGCCATTTTTTCACAATTGCTTTGAATTGTTGCTGCACCCTTGGAGAATCTCACCACGAGCTATACATTTGCACAGTAAGTCAGACAGCACCAAATCCATCTCTACCACTGAAAAGCTGTTGAGATCTATTCAAGGAAAGAACTGTGCAAGTCACTTGAAGTGGGGTTTTTTCAACACTTTTATTGTTAAAAGTGCTCAAAAAAACCACATATGCAAAAAATGTACACCTGCATAACATGTGATTCATGAAAGCATGATTGTTGCTTTACTTAGGCTTTTAAATATGTTTAAAAATCTCTTGTAAATAGAGGGCTTTGTTTAGAAATCAAGTTCTGTTGCTAACAGTGAAATGAGAAAAATAAAAACATTCTAGAATACAATAATGCCCCACTTGAAGTTACGTTTGAAGCAGGTATTTATTTTGAGGTAAAGTAGAAGACAATGTTATGTGTATCAGATGTTAACCTTTCGGCATTTTTTAATAACGGTGGAACTCAGGAAAAAATGCGTAACTCTTACTGGGACTTAACTGTATCTTCATTAAGTTGTAATTAAACAAGTAGACAAGCATCCATGTTGTGTTCAGTATTGCAGGAAAATACGGGCTTACGCCTTTGAAGGTTCCCTTGTGATTAGCACCCATCTGTGTTGTACTGATTGCCTAGTTTTGTAACATTCAACTGTGGGCTTATTTTGGGACAGAACACACATTGTTCAGTTCTTTCAACAAGATTCCCTGGAGGCCACTGAAGACTGAAGAAGTGTGAATGGACCTAGAGATGGGCTCACGCCACAGGCAGTTTCTGTTGTTTCAGCTGACGAGTGGTGGTGTCTTCTTTGGGCATATTCTGAACTTGGATGTTTCTTCATTGTGACAAAGATCCCCTCATTGCTCTACAGACATTTCCAAGTGGAGGGCTTGTTTGAAATAATACTGCCTTCCTGGGTGGTTTGTTTCATTGGTTTATGTAGAATTACTGTCCTCCAGTTGCATTAGTAAGACTTGCATATTTATTTTTTCATGCCTTAAATTTTCACATTTTAAAAAAGCCAAGCGAATGATTCAGGGAACAGATGTTACATATTTCTTCTTTCATGCATCCCACAGCCCTCCCATGCTATTTCCCCCACTTTTTAAATGGTGCTCAACCTCTAGCCTCTAAAATCAGCAATTTGTCTTGTGTTTCACACTGTTACAACATTTGATGGGACAGCCAAGTCTACTAGAACTGCACAACTGGATAAGCAAAACCAGCCTTTGTCCTAAGGAGTGGAGCTGTGTTCTTGGTTACTTTTGGCTGCTGGAAAAATTATAAGCAGCTGAGCCACTCAGTTAGACTAACATTGGTAGTGTCTTGTGCAATGAATGGTTGCTGCTGGGTACACTGAGAACTTGGGGTTTCAGGAATCTGAGGCATGTGTGCTTTCACATGGTTTCATTAAATAAATATTCCCAATTATTTTATAATTTGTAATTTAGTCCATTAGTGCTGTGAAAAATAGACTTTGCACCACCTTTCAGAAAAAGAGGGAGAAGTGACACAGGTTCCCCAGGGTAGCTCTGCTGCAGAACCAGGAACTGGATTCCTGTTCTCCAGTCTCACCAGGTGTGATTCAGCACTGGGTTAGAATCACAGAAAAGCCTAGGCTGGAAGGCTCCTCTTGATTTCATCTGGTTCAACCTCTTGCTGAAAGCAGGGCCTTGGATTAGGTTATTCAGTGCCCTGGAAAGATGAGCCTTAACTATTTCCAGCAAAGGGAACTATTACTTTGGGTTTCTCTGTTTAATTCTTTTTATAGCGAGCAATTTCTCCTTGCGTCTGAAATGAGTTTGCTCTGTAGAGGAACTGCTCTTGCTTTTGGTCGTGTTCTCTGTGCATCTTTGTGACGAGACCAGCTGCCCCTCTGTGCGCTAACTATGAACTGTGTAGGTGTCAGCTCTTGTGCTCTGCTGAAACAGCGTCTTGGCGCTGCCAGCCTCCCGTAAATGGTTACAGGGAGCCAGTGTCAAGGATTGCCATCTGACTTGTACACGTTCCTGCTTGCGCTTGCCGGTAACAGATGCAATCTAGAGTCGTGTGTCACTTGGCTTTTTTTGACATGTGACTGATTTGGGATGGCACCTGCAGTGAAGATTTCCTTCTTGACTCCATGGTTCAGCCAAGTGAATGCCAGAGAATGGATTAAGAATCTGTCAGGATACATTTTTTTCTCTTTCCTCTGAGGAATTCATGAGCAAAGGAAGAAAATATGTGTTATAACTCTCCTGAAAAAACTCTAAATGTGTGTAAGTTGAGGAATTTTGCAGTATTCTCTGTGAGTCCAACTGATCTCATTTATGTACGGTGTAACTTCTAAAATAAAAGTGTACTGCTACCACTTTATCTCTACCGCCCCCAAAAGCCTCCCTGCCACTTAACTCGATGATCATTTTATTTAAGAGTTTGATTAATCAGATTTGTCCTGGAATGCAGGCTTACTATTGTACATAATTTGTTTGGAATCGTGATGAAAATTTTCATTGTATCAGAATCAGTGGTAAGCTTCTGTTGACTTCAGCTTGTCCAAGATTTTTGCTACTGCAGTAATGTTAAAATATTTATCAATATTTATTTCGCTTGCCCTGATGATGAAAATTTCCTTTCTGTGAGTGAAAATAGAAACCCATACATAAATCATGCTAGGTAGATAAGATTTTTGGTATAGTGAACAGAAATTCTGCAGTTCACTAGGGATATTTGAATTGCCTGTGTCAGTGGACTTTGTTCAGAGTGCCTTCCTCATGCCTCTCATGCTTGATGTATCTTTGATTCATTTTCAGAGCAGCAGACCCATATCTCAGATAAAAAGAATGCAAATTATTAAAACTTTGATCATAAATTAATTTGCTCTGAAGTGAACATTTGCTCTCTTTCCAGACCTTTTCACTTCCTGTGACCTGTTAAGAATTTTTAAGAGTTTTAAGAATGCAGCATTTCTTCTGCTTCATCTATAGCATTCATCACAGAAAAGGAAAATGTTATTTCAGTTTTGCTGATACTGAAAACAGGTTCTTGTTACCTGTTTAGTGTTGAATAGGGTTTTCAGTGTATCCGGGACTATAATTTGTAGTATTGTCTGCTACAGCTCACGCAGAGGAAACTGTTACTCAACTTGTATGTGTTGTAGGGTGGTAGGCGGGGTAATTTGTTGATTATAAATGTAAATACTGTTTTTAAGGCAACGGTAACCAAGAGTATTTTTCCTATTTACAGAGCAAGCTTTACATGGAAGGATTTAGAAGCCTAAAAGAAGGAGAACCTGTGGAATTTACTTTTAAGAAATCTTCCAAAGGCCTTGAATCAATACGGGTAACAGGCCCTGGTGGGAGCCCCTGTTTAGGAAGTGAAAGACGACCCAAAGGGAAGACAGTACAAAAAAGAAAACCAAAGGGAGATAGGTAATTACCTTACTTTGCTATTCCCCCTTTTTCTTCTTTGCAAGTTTTTCTTGAAATTATGTTTTCAGCATTTATTTGTTTGTGAAAGGAAACCCTTCTATGCAAATTTGGCTTTTACATGTGGCTTAGTAATTTAATTAAAGCTGTGTCTTACAATTACATCAATCACCCACTGATTAGTTTTACTTGAGAAGGTTTTATTAAATTAGAGGGAGCCTGCAAAGGAATACAATATTATTTTGAAGATATTGCTGTTAGGCTGGAGAGAGAGGTCAGTCTGAATACGGGTGAAATAATGTCATGTTTAGGTGAGAATTGTGCATGCTAAAGAGACTGTCAGTGGGGTTTTAAACTGTGCATTAGTAGTTTTATATAGAAAAAAATGTAGGTGCTGCAGAAAGGGTTGAGATGTATATAATTTGATTAATTATATTTTTACTTAGTGAACAGAGTATAAGCTGTTTCCAAAGGTTTTAATTCCTGGTGCTCTGAGGGACTGTTGTAATAATAGTTTACAAATGTCAAGTTAATTTTAATTGCTGCACTTCTCTCTACACATGTGCAGCAATCTGACTTGCACTGCGCTGTTACACTTTACTTTCCACTTCTGGTGGCTTGAATAAATTCTGAATCTTCTTCACTACAAAGCCACCTGCACCTCGTTCACCAAGGACAGCCTTCCTGCCCAAAAGCTTGCTTATTTATTTGTTTGTTTGTTTGTTTGTTTATTTGTTTATTTATTTATGTGAATTCACCCTTTTTTCCTTGTGCTGTTGCCCAGCCCAGTAGCTATAATGACTGAGGCCATGTGGAATACATACTTTGTGAGGATCCTAGTAAGAATATCTAAACAGCCAGGTTTTGCCTGCAGTATTTAATGTATGGCATGACTGAGAGGTGATGGCTCTCTTCCATTGCACATTCTGAAGCAAAGAGTAGCTTAGGAAAGATAGGGTCACCTGGGAAGGCAGTGTAGCCCAGGTTTGAGAAATTTGGGATCAGAAACCTTTACTAGCTACAGATGAACTCCACTTGTCCTCACCTCTGTTAAAAGGGCCTTTTTTTGTCCCCTCCCTTTTTTTTTTAATTTTTGTTAGTTAAGGACTGGAGACAACATGATACTTGTCCCTCTTTCACCTTCTTTGTAAAAGATAAAGGCCATAAACAAAATTTATTGCTGCTGTAACAGATCAGAGTCCATAACCACAACAAGGAGAGACTTTGTAAGCTGGACAAAGCTTTCTTTTTGATTGCTCTCCATATCTGGCCTTTTAGAGTCGCGTTGCATGCAATGGCTGGTTTTTTGTTGGTTTGGTTTGGTTTGGTTTTTTTTTTCATTTCACGATAGGCTTTCAGTATTATTCTTACTTAAATCACTGTTTTTTCCATGAATTGCAATTGCTAATCTGTTTAGGGTATTAGCATTACCACTGTTCTTGATGTTTCATACTTTGGCAGCAAATAAAGGCCACAGTCATGCTGGCGTGATCCTGTTGACTTATTTGTTGCACACGTATATGAAGGAAGACAGTCCTTGCTTCAAAAACCTTGAAACTGAAATGGGCAGGTGTAAGTAGTCGGGGAAGACAAAACATTGAAAGAGGCAGGGATTTGAACAATCTTCAGTGCACAGTGTAGTCAATGCAGGGGGAAGCAGGACTCTCCAAGTGCAATTCATCTTATGCTAGGGAAGCATCTGAAATGTTGGGGTTGAATTTTGCCTTACTGCTGTTCCTCTTCAGGGACTACAAAGGGATCCTAGCTCCAATCCTGTAGATGCTTCCCTCACAACTCTCTAAAGTGAAGTGAGATGAATTCTGCTTTCAATCATGTTTTTTCGTAGCTGAAACATAGAAAAAATTGAACAGATATACCCTGAAAAACAGTGGGGGGGGGGGGTTGGTCTATGAGACAGTGTACTCTCTAATGTTCACTTGCCTTTAAAAAAAGAGAAAATTCAAAATTAATTTGAATTAATTTGAATGTGAAAATGTGGGCAAAAACATCTACCCACTTCTGTCTCAGAATTCTTACACTTAAATCATAAGACACCAAAAAAGGCTGAAATTTGAAATGTTTGAAGTAGCATTGACATTATCACTCAGTGAAAAGCAGTGTCTTTGCTTGAAGGAAAATTAGTTTTGAATGCCTAGACAATAATAAAGGTGCACCTCCAACATGTGTAGTGAAAAGTTTCTTGAAGACTGCTGTTGTACTGTGAGAACTGCCTCCATTTATGAAAGCTAATTCCAGCTTCTTGTGTTCATCTCTTTTTATGTTACCAATGTAAGAGTGTGAGAGCCCAGCTTCAGTGCATCTTTTTGTCTGGATCCCATTTGAATGGATTCTGTTGCTCTAATTACTGAGAGGAGTTAGAGATAGCAAAGGGGGGCGGGGGGGGGAAGGGAAAAGTAGCAATATGTGCAGACAGGGAGGAAAAAAAAGTCATGACACTGGGGCTACCAGTGTTGGTAGATTTTGTGAGGCTTCCGTGATAGACTCGGGGTCTCTGTAATTTGCAGTATTGTTGCTGTGGGGACCTTGCTGTGATAATATTTCCCCTTCAGCATTACTGTGGGCCACAATAGTTTTATAACATAAGTGGGAATTCTTTGTAGTTGTCACCAGTGGTATCGGCCACTCGGTCATTCTTTCTCAGTCAGTATGTTGGCACATGTGCATGTGAGGAAGGGAAATTTTGTGGTCCACGTGAAATGAAGCTGTGGCTCTGAGCAGCCTTCAGGCTTCAGGTTCTCAGACCTTACTTTAATCTATTGTAATACATGTATGTACTTTTACATGGTATTTAGAGAAATCTGGGCTAGAGGGGAGGTTTCTAAATGAAGCTCAGCTGGGATTTGCATCTGACAGGTTCTGGGTTCAGAAGTGGTGTTTTATGGCAGGGACGCACAGTGGAGGGCTGGTCTCTTCCTACCTGAGTAAACCAGGTTTGAATTGCAAGGAGTTGCATTGTGACCAGCTGCAGCTCGCTTGGTAGGAGCTCTTAACACATGCCAAACACAGTGTGTTTTGCTCAGTTTTGGCAGTGAGCTGACACAAAAGCATGCTATGCTGCTCTCTAGGAGTGACCATGGGGATCTAATGCGGAAAAGATAAAGTATTCTGAAATCACACTTAATCAACTATTCAGTAACTTGTAGACAAGTCTGTGATTTAGAGTGGAATAAATGAAATCAGAACCTAACCCACCATCTCAGAGTAAAGTTGAGAGGAAAAAAGGAAAGGCGGCAAAAAAATGACACTGCTTTCTTTTTATTTTTTTGAACAAGCACTCCCAGTGCTTCTGTGTCACCTAAAATGAAACCAGGTAAAGGACCATTTTATGAGTTGTAATTATTTATATAGATGGGAGAATATTCTTTAGTGCAGTGTACATTTAAATCATTTGACCCACAGACCTTTGGCACAATATTAGTCAAGGTGCATAATGCTCACAGGACTAGAAGCTAGAGTTATCTTTGGGACCTAGAGGTATTACCCAGTGTCTGTAAATATTCCTAGTAGGAGCTCAAAGTTGGATAATTTTTCAGCAGAGTGTCTGTTATGCTATATCTGCTTAGCTTGGCACTTGGTTCATGTGGAATGTTTTGGGGGAGATGGGGAGGTTGACAGCTTTTTCTTTTTTTTTTCCTTTTTTGGTTTTGAATTCTTTACACCAAAATGGAAGTAATAAAATAAAGCAAGAAGAAAGGAACAAGCAAGAAATAATTAAGAGTGTAATTCCGTCTTCCAGTTCTAATTTATGTCATTTCAGTCCTCTGATACCCTCTGCTAACATCCCACTTGTGGCAGGGAAACTTTCTGGCACGGATGACCTGTGTCAGTAAGTGGTTTAGATTTAAACATCTAATAAATAAGTGCTACACTGTGAGATTGGGGGTTGACATGAAACATTTCACTGGCTTAGTTTATAGTGCAGCCCTGCAAGTAAACGGTGAGGGAGGGGTTTGGGAGCTGCGTAAAATGATGGAGCCCAATGAACCATTGCCACTGGATAAATGTTGATGCTGAATTACACCCTGGGATACAGCTGGTGAAACAGCTGTGTATATCTAGCTCAGCTGGCTAAACAGTAATGAGTACCGCAGCATGGATATAACACTTTGAAAACTTTTTTCCAATGTAGATAATTATGAAGGAGGAACAATTAGAAAATAAGTGTTTCTGTGTTAAGATGTTATAAATGGTGTTCACCAGTAACCCTTCAATGTGACCAAACCAATAATTTTCAAATGAAGAAAAACATAGTTCTAAACCACTGACAGGGTGGAAATACAGCCACTTAGGGAAGGGGGGGGTTGTAATTAAATAATATAATTCTCCCCTGATGAACTGTCACTTAAAACTAGTGTCTGAGTCAGATAGAAAATGGTTTTAATATCTGAAGACATTCTGTGGATGAGCTGAAGTCAGACTATATTAAGAAAATCTTAAAGGTCTTCTTTAAAAGCTCGTGATCTGCACAAACAGCCACTAGGCTGGTATGATGCAGGACGAGGTGACACATGGTGGCATGCCACGGAGGACGTTTGAATTAAAGTTAACAGGACTAGGAGAGCTAGTTTAGGACAGCAAAGTTACATGATACTAACTTACTTCAAACTTGATATTATGTCAATTCCATCACTACTGACTGAATCACACTCAAGTGTATAATCAAACTTTCATAGAAAAGCCTCCTACAGCTTGAACCGAGCAGATTTTTATGAAGGAGACGTGAATAATGGGAGTGCTATGGGCTGGGGAGGAGAGCCCTGAGCTAGTACCAATGTGGGAGAAGCACATAAAACCCATGCTTAGCAGATGGGTGGGGAAAGCCTGTCAGTCCTTTCTCCTGAGAGGAAGCAAGGCCAGGCTGGTGGTCACCGCACACAGCTGTGACAAAGGGGATACATCCACTTGGCCAGCCCCAGGGACCCGCTTTGGGCAGGTCCTGAACAGCACCGGGGTGAAATGGGGAGCAGACAAATGGAGTCATCCAACCCGGGAAATGGATAACAAGTTCAGGGAGTTGTAGCCTTTGGCACAAAATGGTGTCAGCGTGTTACTGTCAAAGGGTGAAGTTTTCCTGCTCCTCTTCAATGTAGATCACATTCACAGTTCTGCCATTTTCTTAAGGGGAAGCTGACACACAAGTAATGAAAAAATTGCATGACTTTTATACCAGTTTCTTAGAAATACAGCCTTGCAAAAGGACCTTACTCAAGGGTGGCGTTTCAGCAGTTAGAACATGAACACCTCCTCCCTGACTCCCTTTCACCCGGTATTAGATGGCAAGAATTTCTTCATTCCAGTTTTCATTCTTGGCTTTTCCCATTTGTCAAGCATAGGGCATTTTCTTGCCTGTTTGCTCTTTCCTTGCATCATAGTGGTTTTGTTGGGTGTTTAGTTGCTCTTTCCAATGATGTCTGAGACAACCTTTTAAACTTAGAATGGAAAGACAGCCATCATTTTGTTCTCTTATGTGAAAATTGCCATGTGAAATGAGGTCCGTCTGGCCTGCTATCATCTTTACAGAAAGGGCATGTATTTAAGGAGAGCCTGTAAAAAGTAGGGAGGTATAGTTTTCCATTTCTGGCAGTAGTGGTTTAAGTATTCCTTCAGTATTGACAACTAATCTGTAAAAGACAATTAGATGAAGTGTTAAGTACCTGAATTTGCTGGATGCAACTTCTTTTTCGATCCTCAAGCAAAGCTTGCTATTATTTGTGCAGAGTTTTATAGAGTTAACAATTTGCATGTTTAGACAATAGGCTGTAATGGGGATAAACACCACTCTGAGATACGCTTCCTTACATAATTTTAGGATTGATATTTGCTGACTATGCCATAATAAGCTACTAAGCTGATATGAACTGCTTGTAACAGGAACAGCAGAATGCTGGATTAAAAAAACAAAATAAAACAACCCCTGAGAGCTTTGCAATACTCCAGTACTTTAAGAAGGTTATATCTTCACAGGATTACAAACATTAGGGACAAAGTTTTTCATCCTTGCTCTTTTCCTCAGGCTGACAACTCTTTGGAAGTTTTAGCAACACTTTGAGTTTTTCCAGAAGTGAGATAAAACCAGAAAACCAGAGGGCCTTGTTGGTGGGGTTAAAAAGTAGGTAACTTAAAAATAGCTGCCACTTGGTGGTGTGGATTGGAGGCTTGAAAGCTGGCTTGGAGATGGATCTCTAGGGCAGGAGGTTAATCTTTGCTCGTCTTTGTGCAGACCCATCCAAGTCTTAAGTCGGAAGCCTCTGAAAAGTGTTACTGCATATATTCATTAGACTGCCCTTGTTAAAATCTACATCATCCGTGTTTCAAGGGAGCTCAGCAGCCACAGCCCTCCTGCATAACAAACACACAGTGTGCTTCCAGGACTTGGTCCGTCCAGTCTGATAAGAACAGAATCAGATCTCCAAGAACAAGTATTTTTGGCATGAAAAAATGAAAAGAAAGTGGCATAAGGGAGAAAAGAGAAAACAACTGCCACTGCCTGGTGTGTATAGCTCCCAATATCTATGGACCACACACTATGTGTCATAATTTCTTCTCTGGCACAGGGTGTAGCTAAACCAGTCTTCCTGAAATGCCTGATGTAGAACTATGGGAAAGTGTTCCAGCGTGAGAGCAGAAGCAGGAAAACCTCACCTCTTGGAAGACAGCAAGCCACGGCTAGGCTAGCTTCTACCCCTAGATCCAGCATGCAGACTTGAAAGATCAGTGCTTGTGTCTTGGAGCAAAGTGTAGAAATGGTTACAGTTGTGCATAACAGTTGTGCATGTATAATATTTGAATAAAAGGTTTTGTCTTTTAGAAGAGATTGAAGAAATCCCATTCAAAATTTTAAATGGAGAGAACATGGTTAGATTTGCAAAGCCAAGTGCCCACAGTTAGATGCAGGCTACAAAGCTTAATTTGATCCAAGGTCAGTTATGTATTTTGGGGTACCCTGGCACGCTGTAATGTGCTGGGTGGTTATACAAGCAATTCCTCATTCATTTGAAAGGCCGTTTTCTGGTTTCAGACAATTTAACTACCAAATTCATCACAAGGCCACTTAAAGCAAGGTCTTTTTTCAGATCCTCCATTGCTGGTGAACTTGCATGACCATGTAGTGTTTCAGCCTGCTCACTCAGGTGCAGGCAGGAATTGGACTTTGCACTTAGGCCTACAAATCATCAAAACATGCAAAAATATGTGCTGCCTTTCCATCATGTGTCTTCTCGTGGGGCTTTTCATGTGCTTCAAGTAAATGCAAATATCTGTGCCAAGGCAAGAGCTTGGAACCTGGTAGCTGTGATACCACTAAGTAATATCCAAGCATGATCTTCATCATCCCAAGATTATATTAAGAACAGAGTAGAGCCTGGAAAAAGTTTTTTGGTATCTGTTTGTATGCATGCACAGTTAAGAAGAGAGAGGCCCCAAATTTTTCATAGTGTTTATATTAAGAAATCCAAATTTGATGCTAAAGTAAGTAGATTCAATTCTGAAAATGTACCAGGAACAGATGAAGTGAGTAGGAAGGTGTCGTTTTTATGCAGCCTCATGTAGAGTAAAGCTGTCCCTGCAAAGCAGATGGGTTTCTTAAGTACATACACTTTTTGGAATGCAGAATATTTTTCTTTAATCGGATGTCTTCTCTAGGCCTCGTGTTTTCTGACTCTTCCACTCTCTTTCATCAAGGGATGAGCTCTCTCTCACTTACAGTAAACTCTCAGCCTATATTCAGGCCTTTGCCTACACTGATATATCTTATGATCCCACTGCATTCTTACCTGTACTGATGATTACACATAGCAGAAGGAATTTAGAAGCACAAAAGAATTGAGAACTTTGCTCAATTTAACAGACTTTATGCATAAATCCAGTAGAGTATATGTTGAAAGTATTTCAGTAACTAATTTTCAAAAAAATCATTCTGTTTCTAAAAAATCTTCCTAATATAACTGGCATCTTCTTCTTTGATTCAAATTTGTTTCTCAGTGTTTAGTTTCTTACTACTATACTATTTTCAAGTAGACAAAAATAAAAAAATGCACACATTTTCAGGAGCCAACTCAGTAAATACTTAATCTTGTGCTTTGAAAATAGCAGGAAACAGAGTATTATTTGAAAATATTTTCCCAATTGTGAAAATTTCTGATTTAAGTTGATACTGATCCTGACTACAGACTGTGCTGCTTTCTGCTCATGTGACATGCTATAGATATCAGTGAACTGGGAACAGACCTGCTCACAGGATAAACTACCTTTTAAAAAGGTGCACAGTCTCTGTGCTGTATTTTATGACAAAAAATATTCAGTGTGATTAAATAATTAAACCCCAAGTCTTTCATTTTAGGAAAACAATTGCATTTCCTTGCTTTTTTTTTTTTTTTTTTTTTTTTAATATGTTGCATTCCAGCGTCACCTAGCAAACATACTCAAAACATGTCGTAAATGTACAACACTGAGGACAGATGATAATGGTGATTCCAGTTGACGGAAAAAACTGTCGTATCGTTTGGCCTGTTGAAAAAGATACCAGAAACTTGAAAGCCGGAGAAAAATGAATCACAGCATATCTGCTAAATCAGATATCCCTGAAACATTGCCTTTGATTTACCACTGTTGATGAATCTGAAGCTCTTTAGAAGGAATAAAAGTTCTGGAGCCCTTTAACTTCAAATTAATAAAGTCTGTGCAGTAATGTAATTCCAAATCGCTACAGCTGTTTCTTTTATTAGCTGTGGCTTCATGTTTCTGTCCTTGACACTTAAAGATCAAACCTACTTAAATATGAATAATTTAAAATGTGAATTTACTTCAATATCTTATTTTGCCAAGAAGCTCAGCAGCTCATTATATAAGAGGAATGTGTCACAGAGGTAGTCATCTCTGTAGTGGTGGTGCCGGCACGATGCTGCTCTTCCCGCTGTGCATCCTCCACCCCCAAAAGTGCACCTGCAATGTGCTAGAGCATTCATCCAGCAGGTAATGAGACACAGGCTATGTCCTGAAAGAAGTCATGAGTCTATAAGGGCATATTTACACAAGGACAGGGAGGCTTATTTCAGGAAAAACATACCAGTTGAAGCCACCCCTGCACAGCAATGTGGCATCCTCCATCCAGAAGTAGCAGGACTGAGTGGGACTTTGCAGTTGCTTCTTCTGATTATGACAAGCTGTTCAGTGAAGAGACAGTGGAGCTCAAATAGAAATGCTCCTGTGGTGTCCACAATCCCTTTTGCAGGGTCACAGGAGGATAAAAGGATTTCAAGGATAAAAGGTAGGGTGAAGATTAGGAAGAAGCAGGAATAGGAAAACAAACACAGGGAAGATGAAGAAGGAGGGGGATGAGAAAGGACTTAGGGAAGGGAGGACAAACCATTGAAAATAGTGGCAATATGAGAAGTCCAGATCTTTTCCAGGCTCCAAATGGTTACCTCAATGCTGGTAGTTCTGCCACTCTTCAGGGACTGCAGAAAAACCTGAATCTCCCCACAGGCGCAATCAGGGATTCAACTGAGTTTTCCTCCATTTTGAAAGATTGCTGCAAGTCAAGAGCTAAAGCACAGGGAGCTGAGGCACAGGTGGTACGTGAGCTCCTGCTCTGCACCCTTGCGACAACTGTGGTGATTCCAGTGGATCTGGAACTTTCTGCAGTAGTCTTCTTACTGCGTGTTCCTCATTTACCAGGTGACGAACGTAACACATCTGGAGTTTGTTCTGCAGAACCACCAAATGCAGCCCTCACAGTTGCTCAGTTTGAGCTTTGCCTTAAATGCATCAGGTGCTATAAAATAGTAAGTGCTCTGTGGGCACTGGTATTTCAAATTGGGCACTTAGAATAATGCTCCTCTGGAAAATTATTTTGGCTTTTTTCTTGTGCTCCAGAATCCTGCACATTTCTCTGAGACCAATTAAACCGCACAATTTAGTAGAGACATTGCAAAGTAATTAATATTTGTAATGCATGAAGAGATCTTAGTGAGAGTCCCAAAATCAGTATTTTTTGCGTTCGAGATTTAGCTGGATTTAGTGGTGAGTTCAAGAGTTGAATTGAGTAGGCTAAGGAAGAAGAATACAATAACTTGTATTTCATGCAGCAAATGAGAAAGGGCCGTATAGGAGAACTCAAATGTGGGTCCACAGGCTGTTACTGCAGTGTAAATTGTTTCCTTGTCTTTTGAATAGTGAATTGGTAGATAATTGGATTTGTTGAAATTAGCCTGCGTACTCCTCTCACTAGCTTGGGGATTTGCACTAGTTTTTGTTTGCACTGTAGGACAAGGATGAAGAGACTTTCAGGGAAGAAATGGAACACTGCTCAAGAGAGAGCAGAGGTGGCTCTGGCCAAGCTGGAGGAATAGCGAGCTGAGCTTGGCATAATTGATTGGGAAGAGAGAGCTGTGTTTGCTCAGTAACAGTGGAATGGTTAAGGAGGAAAGAGTTGTGAAAGTTCACCGTGAAATATGGGAGTGAGCTAAACTATTTCTTTTCTTTGATCTCCGTTCATTTATAATCTTATTGGTGTTGAGTCTCCTGGCACTAGAGCTTTTACAATGAAGAGCTGAAAGTACAAAAATTGATTTAAATTGCACTGGTCTTGTGTTAAATGGCTGTCTCTACTCTACAAGTCACTTGGAGTTTTACTCTTTTAGCTGTTGGACAATTTAGATGCTAAACATTTAATTTACTTTAGACAGCTCTGCAAACAGCAAACTGCAGACTGCTCAGTTAATGTTGCTACAGCCTTTGCATCAAACTTTAACCAGAATGCTTTGATTTTTTTTTTAATGATAAATGAATATATTCTCACCAATATAAAAAGCTGAAATAGTTTAGTGTTTCAAATTCAATTTCTGATTTGCTAGTGTTTAAAATTAGTATCTTTGCCTTTTTGTTATGCTAAACTAATACTGTAAAACAAAACAATAGAGAGCGTGTCAATGTGTCTGCATGAGACGAGCTGTACTACAGCATGATGCAGTGTTACTTCTTCCATCAATGAGAAGGAACCATCAATAGTTGCAATAGAATTAGAAGTTGTATGTAGCTCAGATGTAAGCCTTTTAATTTGCCTTTTTTAAAGGTTTCATTTTATTTATGTTCTTTTCCCCTAGTTTTTATAAATCACTTCTTTCTAGTAAGTAAATGAAAAATCTTTACTCTCCTGTTAATCAGACTATTTTTTTTCAAGTTCTTGTGTTTTGATTTTTTTTTTTTGAAGAATCATGGTTAGCTGGTCAAATAATAATTGTTAGAAATATGTGCCTACACCTCCTTTTAATAATTACTTAAAATGTGTTAAGCACTTTAGTTTTCTGAGTCAAAAAATAATCCTCAGAGTGGATTTAATTTGCTTGGTAAATAATTCGATGTGATTTTATGTTATTAAATGTGAGAACATCATTACTCACTCCACTAGTGAGAAATTCTAGAATTTTTGTCTTTATGTACATTGTGTAACAAACAGATTTTACTTGGATCCCAGAAACAATTTTATCAAATGGTCCTTTCTTATTATCTCTGTATTTCTAACTCCCTGGAGCCTCCTGAAGTTATCTTTCTCCTTTACAGTTTTATACATTTCACTTATACACAGAAAAGAAACATCTGGCATTTTTTTTAATGAGAGCTGTATGCTCATTGACCAAACAAGCAGCAAGGAATCTGTTGTATGGTTGATTATTGCAAGAAAATGAGGTAGTAGTTTCACTAATAATCAGTAAATTTTGTATAAACTGGTGCTGTTTCATTTTCTGAGTCAGCTAATCTCATACTTTCACCCTTACAAGAAAACAAATTGTGTTTAGAAATGCCTGGTGTAGAAAAATGGTACTTTCAAATGTAGAGATTAGAAACATTTAAAACATACATATCTGTAGTTAAAGATGCCGACTCTTAATTCTCCCCTGTCTAGAGCTTTCCATTTTTATCTTTGAAGTTCAGTCATTATTCCATGTCTATGCCATTGGTTTATTTTTGTATCCTACAGAAATTAATTCAGACTGTTTAGATACAATCTTTTTAGAATATTTATGAATGCAACTTATCAACAAGTTTACATTTTATGCAGCCTGTGGAGTTGGATTTTGGAATTTGCTTTTTTAGTAGTTCTTTTGTGGAAGAGAAATCTTTCAGGCATGAATTGATAGTCCAGATCTTTTGAGGTCTGTCTGTGCTAACCTATGACCTCTGTTCTTAGGAGGTCAACATCTGAGGGCAGGAGATTAAGGCAGTTAAAAGATTGGAATGGGAACTGGAATGGAAAAATTAGCCAGCACATTTTGGGTGGAAAACATCAAAGTCATCAAACAATTTGCTTATTTTAAACTCAGTTTAAGGGTAACAAGCTAATTGTACTGTGTTTGTTGACGCAAGCAATTTATATTATTTGAGAACATTAAGACTGAAGAATTTTTTTTAATTAGAGAAACATAATGCCTCTTTAGTATAAATGCATTATAGATTTTGTATACTAAATGCTTTTGTGCAACATTTTTAGATAATAATTCAGGATCTGCTCATACAGTCTGTGTGCATTTAATTAGCTTTTTGATTTACAAACAGTAATAGCAGTAATAGTAAGTGTTGTGGAACCTGAAACTTGCTTGTAGTCTGCTGAAGACCCCTTGCTGTCCTCAGAGAGTACAGGTGCTCTCAGTACAAGGGAAAAATTATTCCCATATTAAAATTTTCTAACTCTGATGCTTAAAATTATTTGTAAGCATCTCTGTTTGTTTCAGTTTTTGAAATGTGAATTCCTTTCCAATACAAATTTGTGACCAAGAAATGTTCTTTTATAGATTATAAATTAACTTACAAGAAAAGACACCATTGTCTCTTTGTTCTTGTCTGACATAGTTCAGAATTCATTAGTGTGTGTTTTTAGAGGAGTGACAACTTCATCTTTCATCTGTGCATTGATTTCAAAAATGTTATTATCTAGGAGAAGACACCTTCCCACATTTGAACAATTATGCAAGTTCAAGGATTTGTGTAAGCAATCACATTTTTGTCTTGCTTGTTTAAAGTGCAAATGAAAGTGGTGTCAGTATCATAGGCAAAAGCCAGACTAGTGTTTCAGCATGCAAACCCACCTAGCAGGAAAGAAAACAAAAGTTACAGGTACCTCTCAGCTCAGGCTCTGACTAACAATATATGGTACTTTTCCTACGGGTATGGCTGCTAATTAAATTAAAGTACTATAATACAGCTAAACTCAAGCAGACAGCCATCTGTAAACCTCAGTGTAACCTCCACATGTTTTTATTGTTCTTTGGATAGTGAAGGATATGAACTTTAAACCCCTTTGCAAGCTTATAACTTTACAAACTATTCCTCTAAATGTTAAAACCTTCTTTTTGCAGCTTTTAGCCCTGATTTGCATCTGAGGGGAAACTGAACAAAATTATCACCAAAATTTCTTGTTCTTTCATGGAAGGAAAAGAAGGGAAAGCAGGAGGAGCTGTTGTGGTTTGCAGCAACCCGTGGACTGTTCCCAGGGATGCAGGCACTGCTTTGTTTCCTTCCTGCCATTTCACTGGGCTGGCTGGAGAAGCTCTGCCAGCTGCAGGGGTGGCCACGGCTGGCTGTGCTCCGCGATCCCAGAGGCACTGCCGTCACTGGGTGTATCCTGCATCCTCGCTGGTGCTGGCACAGCTGGCTGTGGCCTGCATCCCTGGGAGTGCCACAGGCGCTGGGAAACAGAGAGTATTTGGAGGGGCAGAACCTACCCTGAAGGTTATTGTGTCTTGAAGATCTGTTCCCTGTTTGAATTCTTGGGATAAAATGGGGTAGCTTCTGATCAGCCATTTTGGGATTCTTGCTTGTCAGCACTCTCTGTGGTTAAATAGTCACTGGTTGGAGAGCTAATTCTTTTTACAGACTTTGGTTACCCACTTTTGAGAAACTGTGAATCCTTGTGAAGGAACAGAGGATGTGTTAATGAATAAAGAAAAAATTAACTACAAAGGTAGTGTGCCTGACATGGCTTAAGATAACTTTCTTGTTTGCCTGAGCCATTTCTATACCTTCCTTCTGTTCTGTATGTGTAGCAGTAAACTCTTCAATGCAATCCTTCTTAGTCCATGTAATACTTTGAATCCCTGTAGTTTTTAATTACAATATTAATTGTGGTTCTTGGCTACTTGCAATATAAGAGAGCAGTGATACACACACATTTTTTAATCTGGAAGACCTGTTCCCCAGGATTTTTGCTGGATGTGTGTATCCTCTTGTTTGATGATTGATGATTTTTGATGATGTTTGATGATTCAAGCACCCTGTCCACAAGCCTGTTTTTCTTAGTATCTTTTGCCCACTCTTTAAAAGTAGTCTGTAGATACCTGAGATCTGCAGATCGAAAACCACTCTAGTGGACACTCAGGGTGCTGGAGGGTTTTCATCCCTTAGTTATTGCGGCATTAGTTCTAAATGTGCTAAGAACTGCCTCCAGGTTTTATGTGCAATAGTTTGCGGGGCAGAGTAGACTGCTTGCTAAGTTTGTGGAAGGGTAATTCAAAACTCAAATAAATTACAATGCAGTTTTTTAATTACTTAAAAATTAATTTGACTTACTTATGATGAAACCCTGATTTGTTTTTCCTTGGTCTTTGTGAGAAATAGCTAGAGAATATATCCTCACTTTCCTCACATGTTCTTTTCACAACAAAAAAATGCTGTAGAGATAGACAAAACTGTTTAGAATTACTGCAAATAGTATTTTTCAGGCTTATGTGTTTGTGAAGGTTGAAACTTCTGGCAGTGCAGCTGCACCGGATTCCTGACTGCAGACCCCAGTGCTCTTGGAATCAGTGTCTCCAAATGGACTCCGTAATTTGCCTCAGCTGAGTCACTTCCTTACCATGAACTGCCATAAAGAGATTATTACTTCTGCTTTGCTTTCTAGGGTTTAGCCTGCACTGCCCCCCTCCTTTTCAAAATTAAGAACTCATCAGAAAGCACCTTTTGTAGAAATGCAGTTGAGTTCAGAGGATTTCAGAAAACTGGATTATTGGTAGCCTTTTTTTTTTTTTAAGGTTGAGGTTTGTGTTCCGCATCTGTTTCTAGCTGCTAATTTGAATGAGAAGCCAGCAGAAAAAAGCATGTTGGTTTTGTTTTAAGTAGTAGTTGTTTCCAACTGCCAGGAGACCATGAATGTCTATGAGATACTTCAGGTGATAGCTATCCAAAAAATCTTTAGAAGTAGATGGTAATAAGTCTAAGCTGTTATATATAAGTTTTCTTCATGACCCACATTTCTTGCTTAATCCTTGCATAAAATATGAATGAGTCAAATCTGAAAGCTTTTGAATTTGTCAGAATAGTAAGTCTTTACACCAGCGCAGTGTTAAGATGCATTTTATAGAAGATCGACTGTAACTGTAAAGAGAAAAAAAAATTATTAAATCTGTTGAACACGTGTTGTAGTAGATTGCAGTGCAATCTGCATGTATGCAGTAGATTTATGAAAGGTTGCCTCAGTTGCCTTGAAGAAAGTGGGTGCCAAAAGAAAGATGACTTAATAAGTTGTAAGATATTAGACAAAATGAAGCTAAAATAATGTAGCTGTGTTAGCTTGCTCTCATAAGGGTAGGTAACAACAGGAGTAACAATGTCACTTGCCCTTTTATCACGTATGGTCTTGCCTATGTAAGAAGGTCAATTGAGAGTTTCCAAAAACCTGCAAAAAATTCTTGAATTACAGATTCTGGTTGAGACTGTAAGTGGAAAACTATGAAGTTGGTATTAGTACTGGAAATTAATTGTGACGCTGTATGCACACTAATCACTGTAGTGAAACATCCGGCTGCAATAATGAGATGCTGTGTTGTGAACAGGATTCCACCGTGTTCCCTTTTTATGGGAGCAGGTGGTAAATTTGCTTACGCTTGCATATTTTCTTACATTGTAGAGTACTTCAGTTTGTGTGTGGTATACAAATCCATTTTCATTTAGCTTGAAAATGTTTTCTTCAAGCAGATTCTTATTTATTCAAAGAAAAAAAAAGATTCCACAAAAACAGGTTTATGTTTATTACAATTATTATTATTAATTAAATAATTACTTAAATCTGTTTCTTAAAAAAAAGCACTGCTTTATTAAATTATAGTTCATCAGTTTAAAAATCCTTATTTCCTTGACATAGCCAGCCGTGACCTCTGAAATGGTTCATTCCTATCAGTATGTAAAAGCTAAATCAGTACATGAAAGCTAAATGTGCCTGTTAGGAGCAGAATCAGGATGGAAGTGAAGGTGGGGGTGTGAAGAACTGGAGATTGGAAGGAAATGCGGTTAAAGGGATCACTGGATATGAACTAGGTAGTTTGTGGGACTGGGGCTGACTGAATAAAGAGAAGTGGTGGGTGGGCAGTGTTCACCCCTTCATGACAGATCGAGGCAGGGCTGCTTCTGATCTGATGCTTTCTGTGGACTGATGATTTCCAGTGCTTGTAGACAGGTCTTCAGCGTACTCCTGCCCCAAACCAGGCCATCTGTAGTGCTCACTTTCCTTTTACTCCCATTTCCCCCCAGAAAAGGTTAGTAATAGCTAGAGAAGCTTCTTTAAAGTGTGTATGTCACATGATTCAGAGGAAAGGGAGTACCAAACATGGGTCAGCTGCAAGCTGATCAAGAGACAAAACAGCCCAGGTTGTAGCTGAGTGCTTTGCACTCATGGTCCAGGGTGCACGGCTGGCCAGGGCTCTGCTTGGCTGGGGTACAGCTCTTTGCTGGGGCAGGCTGGGGGTTCACCCCCTCGTAGCCATCCAGGAGCCCCGGGCACTCTGTGTATGGGATGGGCAGTATCTGTGAAAGCCGGCACAAATGAAGATGTGTGGCACAGCTGTGGCTGGTGTGAAATCTGGAGGGGCAATGGGTGAGAGCCAGGCTCCCTGGGGGTGTACTGTGGCTGGAGTCCCAGGGTGCTCCCTCCTGGAAGGGGATGGGCTGCCCTGGGCTCTCTGTGACAAGACAGGCACTTGTAAAATTTCGCCTCTTGGTTTTCAGACAGACAGCACTTGTGACGCTGCCAAACACAGGCTGAGACTGCTGAGATGGTCAAGCAGTGTGGCCAGGAGAGTTCTCCTGAGGGTGCTGTAATAGACACAGCCCTGGAGACCTGTTTGGCAGAATGTGCCAGTAAGATTATTCTGCATACGCTGCAGTCTCTTTGCACAAGGGAAAAGAGCCTCTCTGAAAGAAAGATGAAAATGGGGAAGGTACACAGGTGGCCTTGGCCCAGCCCTAGGCTATACTCTTTCTCAGAGGTATTCGAGACAGATTCTGTCAGATTTGGGAGTTAACTTAACATTTCTTGCATCAATAGGTGTTCTTAAACATGCAGTAAATTGAGTACATCTAGGTTATTGTCCGCGTAGGCACTGAACACCCTGAGATTTTTTTTTTTCCTTTATATGTACTTGTAAATCATATATATGGAATCTCTAGAGTGTAAACTTTCATACACTGGTTTTGTATCTCATGCCTGTGTCCATTGATACATAGCTGGGTTTTGGTACTCTCCTTGTCACATGTTGACATTCCTTGGGGACACACAGCTGGTGTTTAATTATGTCTGATCTAAGTTTGCCAAAACTTCCCCCAACAATTGCAGCAAATTCTTCAGCCAGAACTGTTAAGAGAGGCACCGTTAAGTTGAAAATATTTTAAATTTCTGTAAGCAATGCTGCATTAATTTTAAGTATAAAACATACGAGGTTTTTTAGCTGTTGTTGGTTTTTCTGCACTGTGCTGTACAAGCTGAAGTAATGGGAATCTCCAAGGTGCTGGACTGCGTTAACAGATTGAATAATCCCTATTTATTATTTTTTCCTGTAGGAGAACTGTGACTTTAAAAGAAAGGGATGCTGGCCCTGACTCTGAAGCCAGGTCTCTGCCAGGGTGCAGTTTCAAATTACTGTGGCTGGCCAGCTGCCGTGGCCCCCTGCACCCACAGCCAGCCTTGTGGTCCTCTCCCCTCGGGGTCACCGGTGCCGATCTGATTCCCCTGAGAGCCATTTCAGGGAGCGTAACTAAGAGAAAACTAATCCTGCAAAAATAAAAGGTACCGAGCAGCAAATGGATAGAGAGGTGACAGAGTGGAGGACGCGTCTCGGTAACAGCTCCGCGTTCAGTGGGTTTATCTGGAGTGAGAAACCCTACGGGCAGCTCGGCATGAGACATGTTGTGCTCTCTGCTCAACGTGGCGGAGACATTCCCTGCTGGCGGCAGCTTTTTGGCCTCTGTAGTAGGAGCGATAGGAAGTCTGCCCTCACTGGTAGCAGGTGGTGATTTAAGAGCCAGCGGGGTTCATGGGAGGAAAGTGTCAGGAACACAAAACCCAGCAGGGAGTTGGGTTTGGCCTCCAAAAGGCCAGAGGTATAATTAGGCATCAGCAAGACCTCGCAGAGGGTTTGGGGAGTGTCCCAGGCGAGGTCTTTTCTATTTGAGCTTCCTCTGTTAGACTGCCAGTAGATCCCACTGCACACAGTTCCCCACAAGAGCGATGGTCTGTGCTTTTTAGCAGGGCTGCAGCTTGTGGTTTCCTGGCCAGGGAATGAAAACAGGATGCGAAAAGCAAATCTTACGTATTTTAGATGCTTTGGTGCCACCGCACCATTAACTTGTCTCTGAAACTGTACGGTACAAGGAAGTTGGCAGCTGACTGGGAAGGTAAGCGGCATTCCTCAGCTCTGTGCCTGACATCCCTGTGGGGCTGGAGAGCAGCCTTTAAAAGCTGCAGTGCTCAGGCTTAATCCGCTGTTAACTTCTAGTCTGGTGTTTTAGTACGTATGCAGCGGTCATTTCTCGGTTCCCTTCCTGCCTTTCAGCAGCTGCTCCTCAAAACTTGCAAAATGCAAGCAGTAGGCTTGGAGGAGTCAGCGTGTGGTGTCATCACGGCTCTTCCTTCCCTGCCAGCTTCCGCTAAACAATCTGTTTAATTTTTTCTTTCTTCTTCTGTTGTGTTAGTTTGAAGTGCTGTGAACGATGTGAAGACAATTGGAGATATGTACTAAAACTAGCATTTCCTGTTGTAGTGTTGTGCTCTTTCACATCAATCATATTATCTGAAGTGTGTTAGAGTTACAGAGTTTCACTTAGGAACTTAAATGTACTAAAATTATAGCCTGCCTTCTTCATGACAAGGAAAAAAATAACATAAATTTCACACACAGTAACAGAAACCACGTTCTTTCCATCTGATTTTACCACATGCACCAATTATAGAGTGTTTGTATGTCACACAGAATAAGTTAATGTTTCGGGTTTCTTAATGACAGTTCTTCAAAGGAAAATTTCTCACCAAATGGGAAGGATTATGTAGAATCAGCACTTAAAGTTAATAGTACTGTAATGCTGAAAGGCAGACCTAAGTGTCAGTAACATTGTGAACCTCAGTCTACAATTCACTCAATGTTGTGTTTTCCAGGCTTCCAAAAAAAGGGAAATATATGTTCCCTGGTATTTCCAGATATGTGTATTTTCCTAGTCTTTGCTAGGAGTCAGTGAGTTTTCAAAGCATTCATAAATGCTGCTCAAGTATAAAAGTAAGTTATAAAATTCTATTTTACAATGCTGAGATAGTAAACTAGCATTATTGCAAATCTCTCAATCACCCTCAGTTACTAATAAAGTTAAACAGGTGTCTTTAAAAAGCCCCAAACAAACAACCAGTTCATTAAAAAAAAATTAATTTATGGTAAAGCTCTACAGCGATATTAACGTTATTCAGAGTTCCTTTTGTACAAACAGCGTGGCACTGGCAACTAAAGTCCTGATTTATTGATGACTTCCCTTTCTATAAGACAGGTCATGGTTTTCTTCTTGTCATCATCGTCAACAGACAAAAGTTACCAGCTGAACTAATTAATTCTACAAGACTTCATAGGAAAAATAATTTTGCAGCTATTTTTTCTAACTGATACCCATGTGATTTAAGCTCTGGTGGCAAGAGGCAGGGTAAGGTATGGAAATACAGACAGCTGCCTCTGAAAGAAAAAAAAGCTTCAAGGAAGCTTAACATGCTGAAATCAAGGGGGGCATATAATCTCCATCCTAGGGTGCTAAAGTGCTGAGCGCATCAGTCCAGGGTTATTAACAGCTTTTGCTCTGAGATATGGACTTAGGACTAAAGAATGTTCATGAAAAAAGGACATAAGAACTGCAGGCAATGGCAATCGATCCTGTCCAATCTCAAAATATTTATGACAGCTTTGCATCCTGCTAATAGAGAAGACATGGGAAAATTAGAAAAAGTGGATGAAGTGCAATGTTAGCTTATCAGTTCCAAATTGTGCCTTATTTTCATTAATTACTTTATGTAGTGTTTGTATTTTGTTAACTAGATAATTTTCTTAGACAATCGAAATGTACTAAAGGTAGTCTGGCCTTCAGAAATGATCTGTTACGATGTGCAAGGGAAAATTATTAGTTAAAAGAAAGTCCAATACATGAACTCTGAAATGGGTGAAAAATAGTTTACTGAGCTTTACTTGGTTTTGAACCTCCCATGCTCCCCTGTAATTTATTATTTAGATTAGAAATGGTCTTAACAACACAGTGAATATAAAAGTGCTGTGATTTGTGCAGCATCTCCCACTGATGCCAGCACCACCATATAGATAGCCTTTAAGGACAACCATATTAAAGAAATTTTCAAGTCAAAAATAACTTTCTTAAGTTGCACCCTACTATTTATGTAAAAGATAAAGGGGTGAGGGACAGAATTTAAACTTGACGTTCGTGGGGGAAAGCAGATGTTATCATGTCCTGCCTTTCCTGCAGATCTGTCTCCAGTGGTTGTCGTTGGTCATTGGGGTAGGTTGGTCTTCCCCTTTGCCTGCCAGCCATGGTTGCCCCAGAGTTTTTGTGTCAGGTTACAGGAACCCTAGGAAAGGGTTTGGCTGGCGTTTTGCTGGTTTTGGGGAGCATGTAGGACGGTGGAAGCGGCTCTTCTGACAGCATCTGGAGCAGTTTGGGGAAAGAAGATAAACAATCAGGTCCTTGATCCTTTAGTCCAGTTCATGCCTAGAGCAGGCTAAGCACTGCTGAGCTTCAGGTGCCTCCTGGCTCCCTTTCCTAAAGGCACACATTCTAGCTGGGAACAGCAAGGGTATAATATATTACAATGAGTAGCGTCTCCTATGCCAGATGAGGCACTGACGTGGGAATCAGGTAGGAAGATTTCCCTCCCTTCCTTACTCTGCCAGTGTAGTGCAAAAGCAAGCCACTTTGAACAGATCAGGGAATTTGCTCTGAAGTATTCATTATGGTTTTTCAAGTCTTTTAATAGCCCGCTCAGCCTCAGTGTTGCCAAAGCCTTTGTGTAGTTTCTGTAAGAACAGATAATTGTTTGCAGCATCCCTCTAGTGCCATTCACAGGTTGTGCTAACTGCACTGTCGAAGTCCTCTGCAAAGAGGGAGACACATTGTCTAGTGCTCAGTGGTGCAATTCAGTAACTTCTGGCTGCTGCCTCCTTTTCCTGAGGTGCAGTTTGCTTTCCTGACAGCAGGCCCATTGGGGCTGAAGGGCTGGAGAGATGGCTTTGTGCTTTTCTCCTCCTGTGCAGAACAGCATGCACCACAGCTGGAATAGACCGGGAGAACAGTATTCCCCTCTCCCAAAATTATGTTATCTTGCACAGCAACTGGAAACCTGCTAGGCAGCCAGCTGTAGTCTTGTGGGTTTTCTATTACCTCTGTTAAGTCATGTGTTGCAGCTTTTCATCAGTAAATGTTTGACAATTCTGCATCATTGCACAGGCATTGCGAGGTATCATCTTCTACATCACAAATGCTGTACAAATGGGACTTGGTGTGTAACAATTTGCAAGCATCCCCTTATTTCTCAGGCTGAGTCATCTGCTGTGGGCTGTCTTTGCTCAAACTCCTCTTACTTCCATTTTCATCTTAAAGGCACAAAAGAGAGGAAATTTGACCAAATTTTCAGAAGGCAGTGGTCATTAACAAAAATGATGCAGTCACAGGTTACCTGGGTTTGGTAGGAAAGAAATTACAATCTGACTGGTGATGAAGTCAGTGGTGATTACTTGTGTGATTAAGAACTGCTGGGGCAGGGTCTGAGGCTGCAAGGGAGGGAGAATCTGAGACTTTTGATGAATACTTGGGGTAATGACCCTGAGGTAATGTATGATGTGCTATATAGGTCAGAGTTAGGGTTTGGTTTGCCTCAAGAACCGACAGATCAGGATTTTAAGAAGGGCAGAGGAAGAATGGGGGAGTAGAATGGACCTGCTGCTGCTGCTAACAACCATTAAAAAAATACAAAGCCAGCTGCTCTCAGAGCAGAGCTTGATCCTTTCAGTGCCTTTAACAGCACAGTATATATTCAGAGGAGGGGAATTCATGAGGCCCTATGGACCTACACCATGGCATTACACAAAAATGCAAACCCGAACAATGGGTGGCCTCAGCGGTTCCATCTGGCTCGCCATTAACAAGGTTAAAGTAAAGTAGGTTTCCTTGGCTGTGTCACACACAATTTACACTTCAGATGCTTTAACTTTGGAGCCAGACTGAAGGGAGCACCACTCTAAACTCATGCGGCAAGAGTCGCCTAAAATGTGTGGTAAGCACATTTGGTATTGATGCTCTTTCAAAGATACAGAGTAGTAGCATTTAGATCACTTTTAAGTACTATTTCCAAGTGCAGATTTTTTTTCCTAAATAATTTTTTTTTAAATCCAACAAACTAGAATTGCAGTCAAATATTGTTTACTCCAAATAATTTACAGACACAATAATATTAGAGGCTGGATTCAGTAAAAGCAGAAATTATTAGAGATATTGCCACCTAGAAGTATTGCCACCAGCATTTCTGGTATGATAACCTCAAAACTTCAATACACTTTGAAGCTAAAAGGGATATTGATACACATAAGTGTATTCTGTTGTAAAGCATTCTGCTTTCAGAGCCACCAAAGTACTTAGATAATAGCATAGTTAACCATGGCAGATAAAAACCTTTAAAAAACTTTTGCTCTAGAGAGTCAATGATATGTCAGCAGGTATGTTGGCCTGTTAGCTTCTATGCCATTGAGTGTCATAAGGCATGGCAATTATCCCAGCATTTTGCGGAAATCAGGTTATTTGTCTCAGCTTTGACATATTTAAGGGAACCCAAGCGTCCTCTATAGTGTCCCATTCTTGACTAAAAATCAATTGTTATTGAATGAGTATCAAAGTTGATAATTCAAAATCACAGATGTTTTATGATCTGTAAGACAAGCATTTGAGCAGTTAAATCTGTGGTGAAGAGCTAAGGTAATTTACAGAGAGAGGATGCATCTATTGTTGCAGCAGAGGTGTTGAAGGCATTCTGCAGAATAGAGCGAGTCTTGCCTGGATGACAAATGAACACACTACAAGAAACCTGGCTATCTTGGCTGCCTTTGACCATGAATTGTGAGTTCAGTAGAGGAACAGAACTTCATGCTGCTCATGAAGTTAAACAATTAAACCTACATACCATTAAACCTGCAGACATCATTGACTCGGAGTTATCTTGGCAATGTCAGTAGTCTCACGTAGGAAGGCCTTTAGCTCGTGCCATACTGAGCTTCCTCCCTGTGAGCTGTGCAGTACTGCTGTGATGGGACACACTTCCTCTTGAACATGCTGCCAAAAGGTTGGCATCAGCCTCACCAGAGTTGAACAGTTGCTTTGTGCCTTCTGGGCTTTTTGAGCAGGTGAGCCAATGCCTTTGATGATGGCCCCTGTGCCTTTAATAAGGGGGTTGGTGTGATGGCCCTGTGCTTGTTTATCCCTCTTCGGACTCTGTTGTTTAGCTTTCTGACCCACCCTCATGGCCCCTCTGTGCTGCCTTTTCATCTCTCTTGCAAAGACAGGAATATCCTTAAACATGACACTTGAGTTTCTGACTATGTGCAGCAGTCCTGTAATCATAATCATGATTATTGTAAAAGCAGTAATTTTAAAAATTTACAATACTGTAAATTTGACAGGCATGTCAAAGTTGCCAAGCTCCTCTCAAGCATTTCCTGCCCACTGCTTTTGAGGTAACTACAGGCAAAATAAATTGAACTGAGAAGTTATCTCTACTAATTGGTGACAAACCATTGACATTCCCTTCTCCTCTCCCTGTTTAGCTGCTGGTCTGTCCATGAACAGCAGCTTTTGACTCAAGCCCTACCTTAACAATAGCCTCAAAAAGAAAATAGTCAGAGCTATTCTTGCTGAGCCATGACAGGTGCAGTGCTTCCACACGAAGCATTGCAGTGGTAGGAAAATGAAGAAAGAATAACACAGCAAGGCAGAACCTGTGAAGGGGTAGAAGGAAAATAGTCCAGCTGCAAGTATGAGCATATGTCCAGCTGTAACTTGCATGAGCATGAAGTGGGAAATGGCCCAGCTACTCTGCGTGAGTGGAGGGACAGTTCATAAAAAAAGCATTAGTTAACCTGAAATAGGGCTGGTTGATTTATGGGGAATATGTAAAAGAATCGTGTAAAAACCTATTTCCTTAGAGGAGGGATATTATGCATCTCCGTGCACTATATTTAGAGTGTATTTAACTCAAAGCACACAGCTCAGCTACTTTTTGTCACTTAAGTTCTTTTCCAGCTCATTGTCTCTAACTGAAAGGAAATTCAGATGCAGCCACACAAAACTAAGTTGAACATCTGCATCTTATGCCTGGACTGGGAGTGCACCATCCTTTCATCCACTTCATAAACACACACCTACTGGTGAGGATCAGATGGAATATTATGATATTGACAAATTCATTAATCCAGGAAGAAATCCAGTATAGATTTGTGTGAAAGCCATGTGTGTCCTGTGACCAGGGGTAAATCCCAGACAGTGTGCCCGTTCCACATTGTAGTTGCTCTGCAAGAGCGTTTGAGGACAATGGGAATTTCATTGCTTAATTTACTCCCTCCCACCTCCTGACAGTGTTTATCACACCCACAGTTGTGCCAATGCAATGATTTATGATTTTTGTCTCAAAACTGGAGGTGTGATATGAAGCAAGCTAAACAAATGCTATAAATTGGAAAAGAAAGTAAGTGAATTAACTGAAATTTTTTCCTTTGAGAATTGGCTAGCATTTTAGTGACTGCATCGATCATCACAGGGATCATCCTTAGGAGTTTTTTGAAAGCAGATCATATGCCTTTGGAAGCATTCTCCTTGGAAAGGGGACTGTTTACTCAGTAATTATCTTCCACTTATTTTTACATTACCCAAGGAAAAGCTGTCAGTGAAATGCAAAATAGTTGAGCTGGAGTCCTGGTCACTTGCTTATGGTTCTGGATGGTTTGCAGCATTGGAGCAGCATCCCTGACACTTCCTGCATTCTGCCTGGCATGGCACACTGTTGCTGGCTTGTTTTGCAGTATGGAGTATGAAAACAGAAGGGCACCCTGGGAGCTGCTCCTGATGCTGCCAAGACAGCAAGCAGCGGTGGCACTCGCTGTGCAAGGCTTTGCAGGAAAATGGAATGAAATCTAAGCACAGTAGGTTATTGAGGACATTCTACTTCAGATTATTTTATCATTTAGAAAATGTGTGCTTTCTTCATCTGATTCTCAAGTTTGTGCTTCCTGTTAACAGAGGATGAAAAAGGCATGTGGAGGAGGTTTTGGCATTTATGTGAAGTCCAGTTAAGCTCACGGTAGCCCTCATTTTCTGTGTAATGTTTCTGATGTAATTGAAATTACTTTCAACAACTTGTCTATGACTTTCCATGATAATAGTTGAATAGTGGTGAAATAGCTGTAACAAAGAGAATAGTTTTAAAATCGGGTATTTTATGCATTGTTCAGGATGTGCTTGATTCCTGCCCTAGTTCAGCGAATGGCAATTAATTTGGCCTGAATTAATGAATGGCCTGATCACCATATGGTTGTACTTTGTTGTATCATAACTTTCCTTGGTTTACCAGATATAATCCTGAGCAGCACAGACTCGGATCTTCAAAGCTATGAGGACCTTGGTTATCTTTGAAGTCAGTGGGACTTAGGCATTGAAATACCTGTAAATATTTGATTATACCTAACAGTGTCACACAGGCTGCCTGTGACAGAGAAGGAAGGTTCTATCACCAGCTTCTGAGCCTGGGAAAGATGAGACTTTTCACGGGGAAAGTTTGTGGGCTGTGCTTGAAATCCAGAGTCTTGGGTGGCAGGCACAGTCGCCCTTCACTTTGTGGTTATGTGGAATTGTGTATTTCCAAGAATTTTGGATATTTTGAATAAAAAGTTTGTAAGAAAGAGAGCCAAAGGGATCTTGATTTACAGGCAAAGCTTTCTGTCTTTTTAGGTTTTCAAGAGCCAGTTTAGTTTAATAAACAATTGACTTGTTCCAGGAATATTGAAGGAAGTAACATACTTCTAAAGGTCTGGTCCCTTGTCTTCTATGGCTAAAACTATTCATGTGTGGCTATTTCCAACCTTACAGAAGGCATTTGCTTCCTAGATTTGATGTTTAGGTGCTACCAAGAGGCTCAAATGCCAAATTTTACTTGTTTCTTGTGTTAGTTGGGATTTTTACTGGACAGCAGCAACTCTGTGCTCTAGCTTTTACAGCTGAGCCCCTCAAGAATTATCAGGTTGGCTTCTGAGTTCTCCCCTTCACTTGTATGGCCCAAGCCAGCGAGCACACCTCTAACCTACTCAAAAGGTCCCTGAGTTCACCACACACCTCACTCAGTGTGAAAGACAAGTCTGGATGCAAATCTTCCCTCCATCAGAAGGTTGCTGTAATCTTCAGACGGCTGTTCAGCCTTTTGAAGGTGGATCAGTAGATTGTAGGTAAGACACCCGGGTTTCTCAGCTTCACTGTCTGGGGAACCAGGGTCAGTGACCAGTTGCAAGAGTATTACACCCAATGATGGAAGCAGCACAAGATGTGGGGCAGACTGTACCTGACAAGGACAGGCAGTGATGGAGGCTCTGGGATTCCATCAGGTGGAGAGGGTGAAGAGTTCAGCTACAAAGCAGCTCCTGGGATTGGTGGTTTGGTTTTTACAGTGGTGCAGCAATACAGATATCCAACACCAGCACCCAGTACAATTTGTTACTGCACACCCTGAGGATTGTGACACCCACGTGCCACCCCTCAGGAGCAGCTGTGAGAAAGGGTTCCTGCCAGTGGAGGACACTGGATGGGAGGGGCCCTGCTCCAGCCTGATGCTGAAAAGCCGTGCTCTGTCACACTGCCTGCCAGCAAACTCCCTCCTCCCTCTAGCACTGAGCATTTATCCAGAATGAAAAAAAAGAGTGGATTCAGTTCTCTGTCTGTCTGTGACAAATCCACTGCCCCAGCTGGTCCAGCTGTGGTTTTTTAAGATCTTGTGGCAGAAGGATGCTCTCAATTTTTCCTGCAGAAGATCTGTCACTAGAATAATTAACTGCTAAATGAATAGTAAGAATTGTCTCCATAACCTTGCAGCAGTATGGTAAATAATCATTAAGGCAGGAAGAAACTGAGTTTCAGTCAGGGTTAATGAAGTCCTGTGGATTTGACATGTTATATGTTCCATTCCTAACCCCTGCAGTATGTCTCAGTCACCTTTCTGTGTCTTCTAACGTGCCCCAGAGGCTGGGATCTGAGGAGAGCAGACAGGCTACCAGCATTACTGAGTAATCCTTTTTTTTACTGGAAGTCAGGATTTTCCTTCCAAATTGGAGGAACTTTTAACCAATCCCCTTGTAACGATTCCCCAGTTCAGTACTTTGCTGGCCTGTGCACACTTCACTAAGTGGCTGCAGAGACACATATGCCTTCTTCCACCCCAACCAGTGGTCTGATTTATCACTAGCAACTTGTGGGCTTGCACTAAAATAAGTTGCCCTTTCTGCCTCCGTGCACTTCCACTCTTAATGTGCAGTGTTCCTGCCTTGCACAGTGAGTGCTACTGGATAACTGGAGGGCTCTTTGGTTCAGAGTACACATGAATTGTTAAGACACAGACATGATGCTGGCATTTATCACTCCTCTGGTTTGTGACTGCTTTTAAAATTGTAAATTCAGGGCTTCCATAATTGGAGTTGTGGCTTGGGTATGAATTTCTGATCAAAACTACAGGAAGTTGGTTGTGCTGTGTTCAGTGAGTATATCCATTGTGTTTTCCTGTGGCCTGTTTACTCCATGTGCAGCTTGTAGTCTGTTCTTCCCCTGCCTTGATCTCAACTGGGGTGCTCCTATCTGAATTGTTCTTTGCTTTCAAACATTTTATTTAAGTGTAGGGTTCCTGTTGTATCAGATCTCCTAATTCAGAGTTCATCACTCCTGCCAGAAAAATTGATCCTTGGCCTATAAACATCCTTAATTTTGAAATCATTCATTCTTTCTTAGGCTGAAAGGACAAACAAAAATGGGCAGAAGACACATCACTCCTCTACCTTTGCCATAATTCTTTGGTTTTCTTTTTTAAACTTTGTGATTTATGCTATGTTCTGCTTTCAAATGTTACATCAACCAGCAAACACGTTTACAGGTGGAACAAAGGAGCTTCAGCCTACATTGCTCCATGGCCTCACAGCTTGTATCAACCTGACCTCTGCAACCAGCCTTGGCTACTGCAGTGTGACTTTTCAGAATTCATACACAGTGGGAAATTCTTTTCTCTGTTACACTGTTAAAGATAACAGAAAATAAGATAAGTGAAGTCATCAAAATTGCTCTGGCTCTACACCCTTGTGACGGAGATCAGAACTAAGACCATTAAGATGCTCTGTTTCTGGGAACTAGCAATATTTAAGAAAACTTTTATTAACTTCTTTGTTATAATTTTACTGGAGTGGTATCACTTAATCTGCATAATCCCAACCAAGAGGGATAAAGTGATCTAGTTTACCACATATAGGGAAGTTATTTATGTTCCATTATTTTTAACTGTACACAGAATTAACAAAATTCAGAAAAATAAGTATTAAACATGTATGAGATTTACCATCCTGAGGCCAAACAAGGAAGAAGAAAACACCGAATTCTGAATTAACAATAATTTTTATATGCATAAATGTGCTTTTTATTCTTATGTACACAATTATAGTGAGAATTAATGATGAGGATAAATCTGGTGGTGATACAGGGCAGAATAGTGGAAAATGGCATTATTTCTCTTTTAATTCTCAGGGATCAGGCAGTGTGGGACAACAGGAATACCTGCCTCAGGTGGGAATTAAAAGCTTTAACGTATAAGGCTTAATCCTGTTGCAGCTGAAATCCTCTTTTCACGCTTTACTATTGCTTCCGCATTTTGATGTGAAAAGTTTCAAAATCATTTCTTTTCTTTAAGATCCTGAAAGCCTCTTAAAAATGTGTTACAGGAAATGCTCAGCCCAGCCATTTAGTAATAATGTCAATATATGAAGCTAGTCCATTTTAGACATCTTAAGATGCAAGTTCAGAAAAGTGAATAAGGTGACTGCTTCCTTTCTCAGTCAGTGCAATCAGAGTGATGCAGATTTTCCTTACCAATAACATGTGGCCGTAGAGCATCTGAATTATTTAATTGTTTGTGTGGGTATTGAACGTGTGAACTTACAGGTGCTATTTCAAGGAAAACCAACCACCATGTTTGATGCCCTATTGTTCCACATTTGGGATAGGAAGCCCTCCATGTGATGCATGTGACATGACTTTATCAATGCCATGAGCTCTGGAAAGAATCCCTATAGAGATAGCTGGCATGGTCTCCTCATAGAGAGTGTGTCAGACAGTAACCATTCCTTTGTTTCTGAAGAATGAAATGAAAACGTGAGCTGCTGGTCAAATCCTGCAATCCTTAACACTCGTGAAGCCTATATTCATGTAAGTCATCTAATTTGGTGTATGTAGTAGGAGAATCCATGTCAGGGTTCGGATCTAAGTCAGTCCATACTCCTGTCAGCAGATGATTCTGAAACTTTGTGCATGATAAAGATTTATATGAGATACCTAAAGTCCTACCACTCTACCAAATACCACTGGTAGTGGGGAAGAAGAATAGGTTATGAACTTCCAGAGCAACCTTCTTCCTCCTCTTTCTTTACAACTGCTTGCTTCAGTGCTCCAGCCTACTGCCAGAATGCCATTTGCTGTTTCCTGCTGTTGTGAGTTGGTGTCACTTGTATTTGCTGTATTTGTTGTATTTGCTGCTAATGTTAGTGATGAAATAAGGAACAAAATGGAAAAGGCAATTTTTAACAACTGATTCCCAGTTACCTACTCCTTCTTATCTCATCTGTGGATTAACTGATCAGTGGATGTGGAAACCCTGGAACGAGCTCTGCTGAGAGGCAGATAAGGTCAGGCATGCCTCTTAGCTCATGAACAGCACCTCACTGACCCAGAAAGAGTTGAGCCGGTTTTATGCAGTGTGCATCCTTATCCACATGGCCAGGAGGCTCAAGCCACCTCTGTGAAAGGCTTCTAGTGTTACCGAGCTAGGCTTCTGTAAACAGGGGCACGGAGCAGTGCTTTCAGGCACCGGCAGCCGAGGTCTGCTTAGCTCCAGCCACCCCTGTGCCCACGCAGCACCGTAACCCCAGCTGGCTCTGGCAGAGGGCTGCAGATGTGGGTACACACAGCAGCAATGCCCAGAGCAGAGCCCAGGCAGCCTTTCCACCAACATGAACTGTGGAACATACTTACTTCTTTAAAAATTACTGCATACAGAGCTGTTTTCGTTGACAAACTCGTTTCTTTTATTATTCCCACAGAAATTAAAGCTTACAAGGGAAATTTGTGGTTGAGAGTATTTGTGTGTGTGGTTTCATAGTGCAGAATGATGAACAGTAGTAGACTTACTTGAAATCATGGTATAACATTTCATGTTTGAAATGTGTGATATATGACTGTTTAAAACATAACTTCCTTAAACCATTGCTGATTTTGTGTCTGCTTTATCTGGATGGGTTAAAGCCATTAAAATGTACACATTCTTTCCATGCTATATTGGCACTATTGGAGCAAAACCATCTTTCATGTTATTTAGAAAAAAGACTTCATTTTGTAAATTGTTATTGCAGGAGATTTAACTCCTAATGTAAAGAAAACCCTTTTGTTGTAATAAATGAAAATACATTGAAATCATTCCTCCATGAGGATGCATTTCCTAAGGATTTTTGTGTGATTATGTGAAAAATAATTTTCCTCCATGCCTGTAAAGGGAGCTGAGTGGATAGCAGAGATAAGGTTTCGTGGAAAGGAAGAATGGAAACCACACTGTTGAAGTTATTAAGTTATTTTTTAAGATCTGCTGTCTCTGTAGTCCTTCCCATTTTTGTGGAGAAAAAGGCTGCATTTTGTGCATTTTGAACCACCTTTCTGTTTCATTGTTGGTTTTGGTTGGAAAAAAAAACCAAACCAAAAAAAGCCCCATCACCTTCCAGTAAAATTGTATTAGCATATTTTAAACAATTTTATTTCCTCATGAACTGAAGCTAAATCGTATCCTGACAGGCCTGATTTGTCAGGCAAATGCCCCACGTTGTTTGTCAGCTTCTTTGTTGGGGGGAAGGGGGAGGGGAAACCCGAGCAACAAAAGACCGTAACCTATTGATATTACTTCTGTGATACACTGGGGAAAATAGATTGATTTAGAACTAACCACAGAAAACTAGTCGATGTGATGAGTTTACAACAGAGCATTTTTATTTATTTATTTGTAACAAGAGTAAACATCATCAATATTCCACCCTGTGTTATTGGAAGCCTTGCAGACAGTGTGGGTTTGTGTCAGCATGCTGGGGCTATCTGTAAAATGAAAGAAGGCAAGCTTAAAAAAATGGAGGGACCTTGTTTTTCTCACAAAATTGAATGTCTTGGACCTCCAGTACATTATCATGAGTTGTAGGATTCGCGGGACAAATAGATAGGTGAGCATTTTTATTGTATTTCATCTTTTTTTTTCCTTTAAGAGGTTATCTTTTTTAAAATTTGTATTTCTGTTACATTATCAAAAAGCACAGGAAATTTTCTAACTGAATCTCACTGAAGAATGCCAGCCTGCAATTAACTTTCCCAGCGTGTCGCCTCTGCACAGTGTTTTGCATGAACGAGGAGTTCAGGGTAGCAAATACTCACAGGACCAGCAGAAACCTAAATGTGGCACCAATGTGCCATTTTCAGAATTGATAATATGCTGTTTTACAACATTCTTGATTAAAAATACTTACAGTTTTAAAATTAAACTGATTTTTTTTTCCATGGATTGGTAAATAAGGGTGCTAGTGAGGTTTTCTGCCTCATTATAAGCCTGCTTGATGGATAAACCATAAATGCTCTGATGAAGATGGTAAATATTCCTTACTCTAGTTTATTTAATAAGATAATTTCACCTGACATTAAATTATTATCTCAATAGTATTTCAGTATTCACTATTTTGAATTCTAATACCTTATTAGAGTGTTTTCAAAGTTACCTATATTCTCTCCTGCATTCAGCTACAGCTTAAGAATTAAAAGTTGATAACCAGAATGGTGTAAACCCCAGCAGTGTGCATGTGAGCAGAAACATTCCATCCATTTCCCTCTCAGAGGGCACAGGCAGAGAGCGTGCATTCCACTCATCTTCTGTGTGTCTTGTTAACTCACCAGTGGTTTTCACCCTTTAAAAACAAAAAAGCTGGGCCACTTCTCTGTGTGTGAATTCCCTGTTGGGTGCAGAGAGCGGTCCAGCTGTAGGGCACAGCTTGGCAGTGAGGGAGCACTGCCCTGCACAGCAGTGAGGCTTCTTTCTGTGCCCCATGATTTTTTGAAAATGACAGGTTGACTTTGTATTTCCTGAGGTTTAATACTGCTTACAAGTGGGTTATGGGGGGGTGAATCTTCCAAAACAATGCCTGCAAGGGAATCTCCCAGTAAAAGTTGCGGATGAAGGAGTGAACTTCCAGCAGTGTCCAGTGCAAGGGTCCCAACATCTCCCCTGTCCTTTCCCCGCCATGGATTCCTGCTCCTCCTGCAGCTTATTGCCCTGGCACCTGACCAAACTTCTTTGTTTTCCAGGGACAGTTGTTGCCTGTTTTTAGGTTGCAGTGACTGCAGCCTGATATTTCGTTTCAGCATTTCTTGCTCTAAAAGGATGATGTCTGTGTGCATGGTTTTAAGGCATGAGGGTAATGGCCTGTTTTAAAAAATACTCAAACTGGTTTGGGATTTTTTTACTTTTAAGTGCAGGCTTCTCGGCAAGGAGGATTTTCATATTATCAAGTATTATTAAGTAAAAGTGCTTAGTCTTTTTGTAATACTGTAATACACAAGACGTGCCAGTTTAGCAGTAATCAGTTATGTTCCTGTCAGCCTTTGGACACCGCTGTGACAAATTTGATATCCAAGATATGGTTACTGGAATATTTAAGTAATCCATTAAAATATACTTGTATTTATCATAGAATCACAGAATGGTTCGGGTTGGAAGGAACCTAAAAGACCATCTAGTTCCATCCTCCTCTGCCATGAGCAGGGACACCTTCCAGTAGACCAGGTTGCTCAGAGCCGCATCCAACCTGGTCTTTGAAGCTGCAACAAAGACAACCTGAAATCAGCAGATACTTGATAGTCCAGAAGATCCTTTGAGCCCTGCTGGGCTGTTGGAGGTCTTTCTCACTCATCCCAGGTGGTGCCTGAGCACACTCCACCCTGAACTTTTCTAAGTGTCAAATCCAGGTGGTGAGAAGCATCCCTTTGCAGTGTTTCATGGCCTTATTTTCAAGACAAGTCACGGAAGCCTTAAACAGTGAAAATCTTAGTTATGTCTAAGAGCCATTTTTCTGTTAGATCATGGATGGTTTAACCTCCCTGTACAGCCATTTACAAAATTGAGTTGTTGAAGTGATCTGCTGCATGTTCCATCTGCCTTTCTTTAGGTATGTTGTGAAAGAAATGGCTAAAAAGGACAGCACATTTAAGTACAATTTTAAACATTTCCTTTATGTTTTAACTGCACAGTTGCATTCAGTGTGTTGTAACAGCATCTCACGTGCACATGCTGTTAGAATTCCATGCCATTTTTCAAGGCATTAACATTGCAAGATGGACTATTGTTAGCCAAGAATCTTTTTTTGTCGTTTTCTGATAGTATTGAAAAAGGAAGAACAAAAGAGGAATTGGTGTGGGGTATATCCTGGTGAATTATTTTAGTCTTCCTCTAACAGCACCCCTTTTCCTCCCTTTCCTATCGGTGTTAGAGGTTAACCCCTTATTCCCTGCTCCCCCTCCCCCAAGTCAGTCAGTAGGGTAATTTTACAGATTCTTCTCTCAGCAGATAACAGTCCGGAGCTACACATATTATTCTCTACTTGTCATATGTATTGGATTATCATCTAAATTGTATTATAAAGCAGCTCAAAGAAGCAAGCCGTTGTGTTTACCCTACCTAGTGCTGCTTAACCCATCTGAGCTGTTACTGTGGAAAACGTATTTGCAGGGCAGGGATATTGTTGTTTTAAGAAGTTTAGGGCTGGGGTGTGCTTCTTAAGTAGGAGTATCTGATTGCTGGAACAAGGTAAAAAAGCTGAAGACTAGATAGTATTATTTGGTTGTGAAATTGAGTACTTCTAATCAATTTCAGCCATCAGCTTCTTGCAATTAGTCCAGCATTGTTTATGCTGGAATTTGTACACTTCTGCTTCTTCGTTTTTCCTTTAATATGTATAGTTCTGTGCAGCCACAAATCCATAGTGAAGGAGAATTTAGGAGGTTTTTTTAACCTTGCTATATGCTCTCTTCTTTCTTCATTAGTAGGTGTTAATGTTACAGGTTTTTTTGAGAGCATTGAAATATAATGCTAGACAAGTTCCTCAAGGTGTTCCTCTATTAAGATGTTCATCTTCTTTATATAAAAAAATCACCCTGATTCACCTTCCTGTCAGTGATGTAGTGAAGAAAGGGTTTCCCGTTAGGATAATTGCCATCTCTTTATATTTTTGAGCCTGAAGCTACCTAGCAAATCATGGAAGCCTACTGTGAGAAAGACAATCCTATTTTAACAAATCCTTCTTACTTTTGTTCTTTGTGAGTGCTGATTCTATTATAATTGCACATTTGAGGGCTTTTTGTGTTTTATTCATCTCGTGATGTAATTTACATATAAACTTGTATCTTGTATTTAAGCTAACATACATTATTTCCACGGTGCTTCTGAAGTGAAGAGATGCTTGCTGTGGTTGCACTGATCTAGAGTTTCTGAGAACAGAGTCGAATGAGAATTGGTCAGTTTTCATGGCAGCTTGTGTATTGTTGTGTGTGAGTGTGTAAGCTCCTATGCGCACATCGTGCTGTCAGCTTTCATGATGTTGTAACGTAAGTACACACAGCAGAGAGGAGCAAAGGGCTGGAGCACTCAAGATGAAAGGGTTAATGCCATACCTTAATGCCTGGGATGATGCCTTGCATCATCTGTGAGCTCTGAGGTGGCTGACCAGTTCCATTTTGGTGTCAATCCCTTGGAAAGGGAAGGCATTTCAGATCGAGGTGTGATCTGTTGTCCTGGTAAGAGTGATTGACAAAAGAATGAATAAATAGTTAAAAGAACTGAATAAATATCACCCTCCTGTGTAAATCCAGGCACACCCAGGCTGGCACATATATATTGTAATGTTGACACTTTACCCAGATTCTTGAGGTGATTTGTAACGAAAAACATCCCCAAAAAGCCAAATCGGAGTTTAATCACAACTGCTTCTGATAGAGTTTTTCTTTTACAGTGACATTTCAGTGGCAATTTAAATAAATGCAAGGAATGACAATATTTTGCAAATGGGATGTATTGATAAGTATACATGCGAAGGGTGATGGAGGCTGCTTGAGTGGAAGCAGGGGCCCTGAGCAGGTTCTTTGCCAATTGGTGAGGTGAAATGATCCACTGAATTGGATAACACAGTGCATACCATAGAGACTGATTAAATTGATTTGTCCATGGCTACCGCCTGCCCTGCTACTGAGGCCCTTTACCCTATTTTCAAACTTTTTCTTTTTTTCAACCATTCTAAACAGATGTGGTATTAAGGGAGAAAAGAAATGTGCTGACCCATTCACAGCTATAAAATTCCATATTCTGAATTAACATAAAACACACGATTTCCAGAATATCTGCACACTCCTATGCTACACTGTATTATAATGCACTTATCCCAGGAACAAGTACACTGCTAGAAACTGATGACAAAGCTAATAATAAACATCATTCTCTAATATAACCTAAATTACAATCAATACCACGTTTGTGAATTCTTAGATGTATTTGTTGGAAGGGGAGAAAGTAAAACACTTAAAGATTTTTACTTGTTGCTGTTGTTTTGTTTCTCTAATTGCAAGGCTTATTTCCTTAATATTTTTTCCGGAAGGTGTTTAGAAAGCTTGTGGTGGAAACACGGCTGAATACCAGTTAGGAAGACTGAATGCTGAACATACTGTTAAGTGGGGGGTCACTAATTTGAAAATACCTGCAATGATTTGGGGAAAAGTAGTCAGAGGGATACTGTTTAATAACTTGAAAATTATTTTTTTTAGGTATAGGAGAAAAAAGCTTGATGTTTTGGTCTTAGATCAGGATGTTTGAATTTTACAAAGGACTTTGTATGTAATTTCCCTTCCTGTGCTAGGGAAATCAATACTAAGTGATAATGAGGCTTGTACATGTTATTTTCTTTGTGATTCATGGGAAGCTTTGTTAGACTGTGTGTCTCTTCATGGGTTAGTCTGTAGTATATGCAGACAGAGTAGTGTATGCATTGTCTTCCAACTCCACTGAAAAATCACATCAAACTTCTTGCAGTGGTGACATCAAAATGGAACCAGTTCACCTAAAATATGTTACTGCAGCTGTTGTAGAAGTGCAGAGTTCATTGTCCTGGGCTTGGTTTCTTTTTACTCCTTTTTAAGGAATACACAACAATAAATTACAATAATTTCTGAAAGGATAATGACGTTCTGTTCATTATTTAACTTCTTTAAATTATAGGTCAGTCTTGTAGGACATGATGGCATGCAGCATGCCATGAGCAACTTGAGCTGTTTTTTCTTTGTCTGTGGAAATGAAGATATGGTTGGTATCTTGCTACTATTGATGAAGAGATGTGAAGTGGGAGGTGCCAGGGATTGTATCGTGGAGTGGATTTACAAATGTTGATGTTTGCAATCTTTTTAAAAATTACTCAGGTTTTATCAATAGCATTTCTTTGCAAGGTAAAGCAAATTCAGTAGGTGAGACTCCAGCTGTACACGTAGCTTCGCATAGAATAAACTTCTTGATATTGGATAAACTAGTAGTGACTACTTAATACTAGGTGAAATAGTCAGATGGTGCCTTGTTACTTTCCAGGAATCTGAAAATGTAAAATATCTTTATATGGGCTTGATCCAGAGCACATTGCAGTATTTTGTTCATAGTTATAGTTAGTCTTTTTTTTAAGCCTTAAGTTGACTCCATAGACCTAAGTATTTGTGAAATAATTTTTTTTAATTAGTTGGTGGTTAAGGGAAAACAAACAAAAAAAAGAATCGGTTTCATTCTTTCCAGTAACATGTTAGATTATTATAAATGAAATGTCTATGCATTCAGTGCAAGTTTTATAAAACAAAGAAACAGAAACCATACAAAAGCAGCCAAAATAGAAAACTCAGTGGTGCACGTAAGGTCACCATGCCAAAGGCGTGTAATTATTTCTTTGTATCGTGTGTTAGAATAATGTAATCCAATAACTGGTGTTCCTGGTGTGTGTTACAAAGGATTCAGTAAGGAATTGCTGGAGAGTTCTTCGGGACTCCTCTGGCTAACAAGGTTAAATAGAAGAGTCTTTGTGGGCTTCAGGCATTTCTGAGAAGTGTGGGAGAATCCCTGTCCTTGCAGCTGGAGGAGGCTCCCCGCACCCCTCGGCTCCCGGCAGCGCATCCCATGGGAACTGGCACCCCGGTCACAACCACGTGCACGTGGGTTGGGAGTTTGGAGAGAAAACAAACAAACCCCGATTCATGACTCTTGCCGGGGCTTTATTGAGTTTGAGTCGAACCCGTAGATGCCGTTACAGACCCTGTGTCTCCACTGTAAAGGTTTGGCCCAGAGCCTTGGCCCGCCGTGCCTGGGCTGGGCCAGAGGAGCCGAGGTGCCGGGCCCTGGGGCAGAGCCAGCTCGTGGCTGGGCAGCGCGTCCCTCCTCCGGCCTGTATTTCCCTGGCTGCAAGCACCGTGTACCTCGGGACGTGGTTCCGAGACCGGCCGAGCCGCAGCATCTCGGCGCGGCGGCGGCAGGCGCTGGAGCCGCGGGACGCGCGAGTCCCGGGGCGAGCGGGGACACCGGGGCGGCGATGGCTGGAGATCTGGTGCCCTCTAGTGGGGCCGGGGCCCGGGCCCGCAGGAAACCTTCCCGTTGGACGCTGCATTGCATAACTCGATGTCTGTCTCTGTTTGGTTTTAGATGCTACAACTGTGGTGGCCTCGACCACCACGCTAAAGAATGTAGTCTACCTCCGCAGCCAAAGAAGTGCCATTACTGTCAGAGCATCATGCACATGGTGGCTAACTGCCCCCATAAAACTGTCTCACAGCAGCCCACTAGTTCTCAGGGAAGACACGAAGCCGAACCGCAGCCTTCCACTTCTGCCTTCCTGAGAGAAGGGGGGGGAACGCACGGCTTCTCGTCTCCATCGTACTCTCAGGAAGGCAGGTCGGAGATCTCGGAGCGCTCGGGCAGGTCACCACAGGAAGCTTCATCGAGTAAGTTGTCTGCGTCGCCTGAAGAACCGAACAGAAAGGGGCCTTCTGTTCAGAAAAGGAAAAAAACTTAATGCATTTGTCATAATGTTCCGTTTTCTTTACCCTCTTGGGATGTCTACCTCATGCAAGTACAGGGGAAATAATTTCGTTATCAGTAGCTGACCTGGAATTCTAACTACTGTTGAGGAACTGTGAATGTTTTTTTGTTTTTTTCTTTAATAGACAAATCACTCCAAACAAAATACATTTGAGCAGGGTGCATTATGTTTTACCTTCTGTGTGTGTGTATGAGTGTGCATGCGAGTGTGTGTATGTGTACATATCTATAAATATATATTTTTCCATCAGACCACTCTCCAGATCCTACCAGACATTACTGTGAAGCAATAGTCACAGTACCCAATATTCCTGAACTCATTTCTAGAACCTGTTTCCAAATGTGTTCAAAAAGCAAACAAGAAAACCCAAGAAATTTCACTCAGAAACCAACCAAACCTGATAAACCACACACAGAACTGAGATCAAGACTGTTACTTCTCTTGTGAACCAAAGGATACTTTCATATTTTAAAGCTGCCATATGGTACTAAAAATACTAAGACATCCCCCGTACCATCAATTTTAATTACTTCCTTTTCATCTCCACAAAGTATCAAAACCCCTCCCCTCCCCATGCAGGGCAGTGTCATGACTCAAGACGACTCTCATTGCCACCACCTTTTGTTGGTGAGGAGTTTAAAGCTCCAGAAAAGACAATGAATGTGTAGTTTCTGTGATGGTTTTTCAAAACGTTTTGTTAAATTAATATGATTGTAACTGTTATTTAGATGTCTGTTGTGTAGGGGAGAATGTATAAGTTGTTACCAAACAGACCCTTTTGAGTGGTGTCAGGATACCATCCTGATTAGCCATTTGTATTTTGTGAACATTTAGGGTACCTTGGTGGCAGTAGTAGCCGCAGCAGCAGCAATTTCTCTTGGTCCCAAGTAGTGTCCCTCAATTTGAAGGGTCTTCCCCCTTATTTTCTGTTGAAATACCATGGAGAGAACTCCCTAGGGATTTTTATTGTTGGTGATTTTTTGGGTTTTACTGAAAACAAAATGCAAAGTTAATGATCCTGGGCTAAATAGTTTCTTAAGAATAAAGGTTGATGGGTACTTGGGGTTGCTCAGCTAGCCTCCCTTGCTGATAATACAGCATGGGTGCAGACCAGCCTGGGTGAAGGGACCTGCAAATTTGCCAGAAGCCCTGGGCATCATCTCTTTCTTGTGAACTGGGGGCTGCTGCTGATCAGTCTTGGTCCAGAGTGCACTAGGACCACACACTTCTGTGTGAAAGAGGAGAAAGATTGGTGGCCTCAGAGTGAGGCTCCCTGGGCTGCAGGCCTCGCTCGGGGTTAATAGAGTTGGAGCCTATCAAAACTTCAAGTCGCTTTCCATTTGTAACTTTTGAATTACCAAGTCATACGTAAGATAACGTACTCTGACAAATCCCATTGTGGATGTAAGTTAATTAGAGAAACCTGTATAATCCTTAACATTGGCAATAAACACAGGCTGTTAAAGCTTGAAAGTGTCGGGTAGGTTTAAGCTCGGATAATCAAACTAAAGGAACAGCCTGCGTGAAAGGCTACAGCGAGCCAAAGTCTTACCGTGGTAGCTCCCCTGCAGCCAGTAGTTACAACAGGTATGCAGCTGGCTCACTGCGTGGCCTTCCCCTTCCCACTTGTCCTGCCAGATGAGACTTTTACTGGTGCTGCTGCTGCTGCTTCAGTGAACAGGTAGTACTCGAACTCCTCAGTGAAGGGCACAATTTCAAGAGAATTATTTTGTGTGAATTCCTTGCCAGTGTTTGCAAGAATCTCAAGGTTTATACTGAAGTTCTCAGTATGCTAATGCAAAGCTTACCTTTGACGATATTGAATGTGATATATCTATAGAGAACTTCCTTGCCTTACGTAAGGATAGTAAACTTATTTAAATTATGTAGACAAATCAAAGTGGCATTGCTTAACCTTCTAGTCGGTGTAAAAACCGGGTTAAACAGCAAAGATGCAAAACTTAGGTCACTTTGAAAATTTAAACCAAAGTTCCTTAGAGAAATAGGCAATTGTGGATTTGAAAACTGGTCATTCCCTGTTAATGCGTAAGAAGTTCAGAGCTGAGATAAGGAAATATTTTCAACATGCGGATTTTTATTGGTGCTGTTTGAAATCACTGTGCGCACCAAAGTCAGACTGAACTGCTAAGAGCACATACCAAACCCTATCTTATTGTTGAAAGCTTAAGGTTTTATTTTTATATATTAGAATGTTATCACTGTTACATAACATACTCAGGACAAAGAACTTTGCTCAGGGAATATACCATGTAATGTTGTTTTTTCTTTACAGAATAGTCTACAGACCTGCTTACTCAGAACAAACCAAATAGTCTTAGACCTTTTTATCTCTATATAAGTATTATGTACTGATATTAGTAACTACCTCTGATTTGACATAGACCTACGTTTCTGATAATCAGATCTCAGCGTTTTGTATTATAAGTTCCTGTGAAATGATGAAGTGGTATTCTGTTCTGGTTGCTTATGTAAGTGTTTGTATCTTTACATTCACAGGGTCTGAGTTTTCAGAGATGCTGGGCAACCACAGCTCCCACTGACTTCCAGTCGGAGTTACTGGTGCTTAGCTTTTCTAGGAGGGGAGGGATGGGGGCTGGAGAGGGAAGAATAAAAACACAAAAGCATCAAGCCCACTTTGTTTACGTAGGTGACAATAAAATTATTATTCTGTTTACAGCAAAAGGCTACCTCATATCTACTGCATGAACACACCTTTGTGCTGCTCTGGCCTTAAAGGTGGCTGTTGATCTATGGTACATACCTTTTATCTGTACTAAATATGTAACTGTTAGTTCACCACTGCAGACATTATGGTAAATACTTGTTTAAGATGAAGCATCCGTTTGAAATTATGAGACCTTTCCAAACATTTATTTGAAAGTTTTTGTTTTTCTGTCCAAAGGATTATGGGCACTGTTCACGGAAATAAATACAGCTCCAGAAGAGACAAAAATGTACATGCCTAGGATAAACATATAGCAGCATAAGTTGCAGCAGGGAACTGCTTAGCACTGGGCTGCAGTAGGAAAAAAATCTAGTTATACTCCTTCAATAGGCTGTTCCAAATAAGCAAAAAACCTTTTAAAGGAGGAGGCACAGACTGAGTTTGGGATTCTTCCTTCACGTCTAAGGACAAAATTAATATTCGGCAGCGGTCACTCGGGCTAGATTTCCCCCTATTCACCAGCCTGTCCTTGCCAGAGCGCTCCACAATAAAACTCATTTGAGTAGAAATAGTTCAAATATCTGCTCAGATAGATGTATTTTTCTCCTAACAATAGTGGAGATAAGGTTAAACTGGAGCAAGAATCTCTCGCCGTCCCCTTCCCCCACCCCAAAAGACTCATTGTGATTTAATTGTAAGGGACATGGTGAGATATTTTTTACTCTTCCCCAAGGAGAGGTCACGATATTTAATTACACGCTACAAAAGCTAGGCCATGAGGAAGACTTGTATTTGGAGGAAGAGCCAAGTAAATTTTTTCTGCAGTTAATGGTAAATCTGGCATTGTAATACCATTTGCAGTATTTTGCCTTTAGCCAGCTTTCAGGGAGTGCCAAACACCACATTTGGATCCTACCTCTTCCCGTTGCAGGCCACCTTTTTCAGCCATTTTATTCTGCACCAGTGTTATCCTGGAGTTCCTGCTTGCTCATACTTAGTTTTGTTAATAGAACCCCATAAAAAAAAGTGCTTATAGATCTTGTACCGTTCTTTGTAAGAAGAATTATCAAAGAACATGGGAAATCGCATTGAGTCTTAAATTTAATTTAATTAATTTATCTGTAAGAAATGTTTATCATAAAAAATATATATGTATTCCCCTGTGCTAGATATAAAAGTAATTGGGAAGATATGTACATGTGCAGATGCACTGATTTTAATTTCCTAGAAGTCTTAATGAGATTTGAGTATTGTTTTAGAAACAAGCAGAGCCTTGTTAAAAGCATCAATCTTATTTTGCTTAGTTTATCAACAGCCTCTTTAAGATCCAGTGGTTGTGTTACCCCTGTTACAACTGTTGAGTGATAACAAGAGGTTGATCTGTGAACACACGCTTTTTCTTTTTATATATAAACCAGAGCTGTGCATCAGCAGCTGTGGCAGCATTTTTCTGAGAATGTTGAAAAGTAGCAAGGTTATTTGCTACCATTGTCATTGAACCAAATGTTTGAGCAACCATCTTTACAAAGGACAATGATTTTGACTACCTCTTGGATTACTAAGTTAAGCAACAACTGTCTGACAAACATCACCAGACTGGCTTAAACTAGTATGTGTTGCCTGTGATAATAATAACAATAACCATACTAGAGACCAAAGTGAACACTGATTTCTATATGTCTTTAATACTGTGTCTTATCTAGTGTTTTTAAATTATCTTCTGTAGTATAGATTACCTCATTGTCCATTTTGACTTGTATGTTGTTTACAAGGTGAAATAAAAGAAAAATCACTTGAATTTTATGTTGTAAGAAAAAAGCCGTGAGTTGAAGTTTTGAAGGTCATTTCACCTGTTTACTGTCTTGAGGCACTAAAGCACTGATTGCCTTTCTACATATCTTGTGTTTTATATTCTCATTTCATGCCTAATGTCTTTTTTTTTCCTGTCAGTCATGGATATTGTGAGGTTTAAAAGAATTACTTGATTAAAAATAAAACATATAACGTTGGCATTTACAGTGAGCCTTTGAGATTTGCTTTATTTGCATGGTAAAAACACACTGCATATCACTGGGGAGTTTTCTTTTGCCCCTATGCTCACTTAGGTTTGGGATATTACCTTCAGAAAAAAATAGTTTTAGTTATATAAGCTGTTGTTGGGGGAGGGAGGGAGGAAGGGAGGGAGGGAGGAATAAATGATTAATTCATACCTAGATCATACTTGCGGTGCTGCAGAAATTGTATCCCAAAACCTATTCAGCTATTGAAATTAAATTGCAATATTATAGCTTTTGGTGCTTAATCTCTGTGAGAATACACTGGACATTAAAGCTATCAGACATTTAGACATTTAGGTTATTCGCTGGGCTGAAAAGCTTTTGGTATTTCAAGCTTCATCCCATCTTCATTACTTCTTCCATAATCTGTAAGGTTGTATATATCTATTTCATGCTAATTTAAACTGCATTGAAGAGGGGTTTCTTTCTAGAAAGGGAAGTGCTGTCATTTTTCATTACCTGGAAATTCCTTCTCTAAATTACAAAAAGTGTTATTAGTGACTTGGAGAGCATTAGCTCATCATTCTGTATTAAAATATTTGGGGGCTTGTATATGCCAGCTCCAGTGCCTCTGTTTCAACAGAGGGCTCTACATGCAGGTGATTAATTGCAAAATTTTAACAATTTCTGCTAATACAAGGGTTGTTTTTTTTCTATTTGTACAAACATCTGCATGAAAGGGTTACTATCTTCTAGTCACAGAAAACTTCCATTTGCTTCCCCTTACCTCACCTCTCTAATACATGTCCTCAAAAAAGAGTGAGCTATGAAGATGTGTCCCAATCACATGTTCAGACACATCCAGTCATGTCCCCACCTCACTCCCAACCTGTTGCCAAATGGGTTCATCACTCTCGTGGAATGTGGAAGAGGTGGCTCTCAATCCTCTTGGCTAAGATCCCCCACATGTCCCACTTCTTGTGTCAGTCCTGAGGAGTGAAGCTTTCTTAAAAACATCTGATGAGTGCTCTGCGAAAAACACGGTCCACACCACGTGCTTACACGTGCTCCTGGCCAGCCTGACCCCAGTGTTTCAGGGAATGGGAGGACACACCTTGGGCATGCTACCATCTGACTCCTGGAACATCCTGCAAGGTGACACAGGCGGGAGGAAGCCACCTTGGGGAGCTGTGAGCAGCTCTGGCCATGTACAGATGTAGGAAGCCCTTGAAACGAGTGAAGTGGAGATACCTTTTCTCGAGCAGTGTCTCATGTTGGCTGAAACCAAAGCACCTGGAAGAACAACACCTAATTCTTCCCACCTCACCTCCCCCATGTGCAGCCCTCCTTCCCAGAGCCACTAAAAGCCAGTATTTTTATCCTTTCAGCAGCTGCCCCAGGACAGCTTAGAGCTATTGTCTTCATGTTATAGACAGGAGGCCTTTTCTTGTGCGTTAGGCAAAGGCAGATCATCAGCAGTACCTAAATGCACCGCTGCCAGCGAAGGCGCCCCTTCCCAACCTCATGGAGAAGTGGTCACTGCCACACAGCACTAACAACAACATTGCTCTGTGCCAACAAGAAGAAATCCCTGAGTTGAAACTTCTGAATTAGTTAATAGAGTAACATCAAAATCACAGAAGCCTTTTGAAATAACAATAAATGTAGCATGTTTATTTTCTTCCCTGTTCTGTGGGTCCTGGGACATATGCTTCCCAGCTATCTCCAGCCTTTCTGTAACCCTAAGTGCCAAAACAAATGTAACCATTTTTTGAAAGAATTGCATTTTTCTTGCAATCTCTTGGGACCAGGAGCTGTTTACACAAGCTGTTCATTTACAAAATTACTCAGTTTATGATAGGTATGCTGAGTCTATCTCCTTCCCTCAACACCACACAACTTTTCCCTGATAACAAAAAAATCCCAGATGCAAATAATTTCATGTATTTTCAAGTTGTTTACATAATTAGCCCTCGCACTTCCTGTATACTTGCACGGGAAGACACTCTGTGGTGGACAGGAGGCAATTCGTTCTCTGGATGTCCTCCTCCTGATTTTAATATAATTTAGGTGATGGCCTGATTAATTAGTGTAAACACCATTTTGGCAAAGTACTGTGCTGTTTCCAGTGTCATCTGCTGCCTGCAACGCTGTTGACCTCTAGGATGACCAGTCCCCTCAAGAGCAGGTTACTCTGCTTATTATTTTTTGCAGTCATTGGCCACTGCATGATTGCAGAGTAGCTGCCACCGAGCCCCGGGCGCCTTTTCAGGCTGCTGATGCTCAGTTAACATGCAGCTGGTCGATTTTTGTTTGCTGGCTGTTCAATATTTGGCCCCGGGCGTTACTTGCTGTGCAGCTCTTAGCCTAGATATTCAGGGCTGGAGCAGCCAAACAGTTCATGAACCAACAAAGATGGACTGGTGGTGTTACTAACATTGGGCCAGCCAGGAGAAGGCAGAAAGAATGATGAGCACTGAGCTGAGGTATCCATCCAGGTTTAGATGCTTACAACCCATTTATTTCCAATTAATCCAGGATTCCAAGCCAGGAAGTACCGGCTGTTTATCTAGTTTGACCTGCTGGATAGCACAGGCTGTTAAATTCAGGGCAGTTACTACGGCATTGAATTTTAGCACTCAGCTTTAACTGGAGCCGTGTTTGCTTGGGTGCTTTAAGCATATTTTCTAATTGGGCTTCAGATCAGGCCTGAATGCTTTTGAGAAAAAAAAGAGATGCTCTGCTCCATGACAGCTTGTTTTAATCACCTGCTCCTAACAAGTAGTGCCTCATTTCCAGTTCCACTGCCTTCAACTTCCAGCTCTTTGTTCACTATAGTAAAAAGTCCTATGTGCACCAATAAGGAAATTCAACCCTCTTTTTTTTTAGTTTTAAAAATGATAAAATATATTGGGTCTTATTTTTCTTTTAATTTTTAATGTAGAATTGCCTCCTCCTTTACCATCATTTTGAGAAACTTGCTACTTGCCTCATTCAGAATCCTTTAACTTCTATGCTGGGATAGCATATCAGCTCTGGCTTTAAAATCAGCCTTGTTGAGCTACCAATGTTGGTCTTCAGTGTCCTAGAAAACTAGTTCTTTTGTCTTCTTTCCCTTTTAGAAATGTGCTGGATTATCATGTGCTGGGTTCTTTAAAGCAATTAGCTAAAAATGCCCCACCAAAACCAAATCAAACAAAATAATAAAAAATCCCAACAAACAACCAAACCCACTTCGGTTGGAGCATCCAAAATATTTGAGGCAATCAGATTAATCAGACATTTCGGGAAATACTGACTGAAAGTTACTAGAATAATGTATAATAAGTTACATTTGGAAGTATTTTGGGAGCTGCCTATGAAAGAAAGCAGCAATGCCGTTTCTCCCCCAGGGCAGCACAGCAAGGGTGGGGGCTTGAAGCGCAGCAAGTTCCTTTCCATTCAGCCCCCATTTCTTTCATCTCTCCTTGACCTACACTGACAGCTGTGACAAAAAGTCACAGTCAAGCCTGCTGAACCGTAACTTCTCTGGAGTTTCAAGCCTGAGAGTTTCTGAAAAGCAGCTGTCTTGCACAAAGCTGTGCAGAGAGGAGCAGAGGCTGCCCCCACAGAGACCCTCTGCTCGGCTGCAGCAGTGTGGGAGGGTGAAGGGGACAGGCACAAGCACCACGCCAGCAGTCCCTGAGCCCTAGGATCTGTTTTTCTGTCGGCAAAAGCCAAGGGGAATTAAAGCAAAAGAACTGCAGGAACAGACATATGGTTTCAGCACCAGGTGATTAAAAAGAAAAAAAAAGTAAAGAAAAGAAAGGGAAAAAAGAGGGCAAGGTTTGCTAGCCCCTCTGACCAAAGAATCTGGAAAAAATAGGATTAGTGGCAGCTCCTGGAGTTTGGGGACAGCCTATCGGGGGGCTTCAAAGAGCAGCAATAGGCTCAGGTGACCTTCCATCTGTTTCAGTAATGCTCCATTTTCAGATCAGGGATTGGGGTTATTTCTCCTGATGGCTCATGAAGAAGTGGTGGTCCTGAATTGGCCTGAATAGTAAAAGCTACAGACTTGTTCCCCTGCCCATATTGGGTTTTCTGGCAAGGTTTGCGGGGCAGGGGGAGTTACAGGGGTGTCTTCTGTGAGCAGCTGCTGTAAGGTTCCCCCGTGTCTGACAGAACCAGCACCAGCTGGCTCCAAGGCAGACCTGCTGCTGGCCAAGGCTGAGCCCAGTGCTGGTGGTACCTCTGGGTTAACAGATTTGAGAAGGGGAAAAGTACTCTTCACAACTGCAGTTGGAGAAAGGAGTGCGAACATATGAGAGAAGGAGCTCTGCAGACACCAGTGTCAGTGAAGAAGAAGGGGGAGGTTCTCCAGGCCTGGAGCAAGATTCTCCTGCAGCCCTTGGTGAAGACCATGGTGAAGCAGCTGTGCCCCTCCAGCCCATGGAAGTCCATGGGGGAGCAGGTGGATGCCGAGAGGAGGCTGTGACCCTGTGAAAAGCCCACACCGGAGCAGGCTTCTGGCAGAACCTGTGGCCCCATAGAGAGAGAAGCCAATGCTGGAGCAGGTTTGCTGGCAGCACTTGGGACCCCATGGAGGACCCACACTGGAGAAGCCTGTTCCTGAAGGTCTGCACCCTGTGGAAGGGACCCACACTGGAGCAGTTCGTGAACAACTGCAGCCTGTGGGAAGGACTCACTTGACTCGAGAAGTTTATGAAGGACTGTCTTCCATGGGAGGGACACCACCCTGGAGCAGGAGAAGAGTGTGAGGACTTCTCTCCCTGAGGAGAAAGGAGGAGCAGAGACAACCTGTGATGAACTTACCACAATCCACAATGCCCGTTCCCCTGCACCGCTGGCNGTCTGTTTTGCCTATGACAGTGACCGGAGATTGATCTCTCCCTGTTCTTATCTCGACCCATGAGTCTTTCACTACATTTCCTCTCCCCTCTCCAGCTGAGGAGGGAGTAATAGCGCAGCTTTGTTGGGCACCTGGTGTCTAGCTGGGTCAACACACCCCTGCCCAAAGTCAAGAAAGGCTGAGAATATTTCACCTTGAGCCAGTACTACTGAGACACAGCCACCTCTGCAGAACATCCTTCCTCTGGGTGTTGCACTCTGCGTAAGAGCCACCACCGTCCTGCTGGATGAGGGCCATGAATTGCAAAGAGGAAGGTAAAAACTTGTTCCTAGAAACCTCACACAGATTCCCAGAAACAACAAGGGAGGGGCTGAAGTTCCAGCTGTTTGACCAGACAGCAGCATCTCTGCAGGTAGTGGTATAAAACCTCCATTATTTCGCCTGCTCATGGTTTCCTGCTGTTCAGCTTGACAAAGTGGCGAAGGTAGGCCTAGGGTTCTTCACAATTTTTCTGCAAGATGAACATTCTCTGAGCACTCTGGCAACTGGTAGGTTTTTGGGACTGGAAATGACAATACACTGACCTATCTCTGAGGCTTAAACCAGGTATTTTTCTCTACAAACAAGAAATTTTTCAAATCAACAGCATCAACAGTGTTTTCCACAGCAGGAATTAGGACCAGTTTTCAGGTGATTTTTTTCAGAGAAAACAGCCTACCTGCCTCTTTTTATGTGGATTTGAAGCACTACAGTGAGACATAGGCACAGCAGGAACAGGGAAGATAGTGGAAAAAGAAGGTATTTATTAGCTTGCAGCTAAGAGCTACAAGCAGTTACCAGAAAAACCTTCACCCTCATGAGTCACACAGGGACATGCTATACTCACTCAAAATCAAAACAAAATCATCCATTTCCTGGAACACTACCAGCACAAAGCATAAGTGAAATGACAGGATACAAGAAGAAAAGGCTGGTAGAAGAATGAAGAAGGTCAAGAGTCTCTTTCAATTGGTTTCCTCTCGCTGCAGAGAGACTCTGGCAGGTCCCAAGAGCCACAGGGCTCCTGGGGTCACCCAGAGCCCCCAGTAGAGCTTCACAGGCCCGTGCCGGCACTGCCCGGGTCCACCCGCACTCTTCACCCGGTCCCTCTTAAGTGTCCATCTAACCTATTGCTTCTGAGCCTGGCTTTGTCCCCACCGAGTCAAAGGGGGAAGGATTTGGGTCACTGTGAGCTTTTGTTAGACAGGTTCCCTAAATTAGCTCCTCTGTCTGAGATAAAAGAAGAAAGGGGTCCATCTTTATTTTCCCCATTCACCCACCATAATTACTCCATCTCATCCCTGTCTGCTATTCACTGGCTCTCAGCAAGGCCCCTGCAGCCAGGTCACAGGTCAGCACAGAGGACGAGCCTCTGCTTCCCTGAAAAGGATTGAAATGTCTTACGTGCAGCTTCAGCAGCTTCCAGAACGTGCCAATCCCTTCTGAAAAAGTGGGCTTGGTGAACCACACCTGCAGTGACATGGCAAGGAGACCACAGGTCTGGAAATCTCTGCTCCTGCACCTCATTCTCTGGTCATCACTTGGTTTGCTCAGGGTCTCAGGGAAACAGTTGGTATACCCCAAGTCTCTTTATAGTGCACTACTTTATTTCTCCAGATTATATAGCAAGGTACTTCCCTTGTGAATTTTCAGAGCTACTCAGCTGCCTTGTTTGTATCTTTATTTTTAATTCAATGTGTAATTTTGCTATTATTGTTATTAATATTCACAGGGAAATTGCACTTTTTCTCTAAGGTCTGGGAGAAGATCTTACCCGTACATTTCATATTAGAGCTAGTACTTGACATTTACAGATACGTCTAACAGCCCCTCTAACTTCTTATTATGTGAGTTCTTCTATTCTAAGTCTTGTACAGAGAAAGGCTTTCCTGAAACAACTAACTTCAACAATTATAAAAACACTTGGTCTTGTGTTCCCATATAGCCGTACCTGCACCAGAAGCGAAATGCCCAGATTACACTCAGACAGCCAACAGGAATGTGATTTATTATTCCTGCACTGAGTCACCACCCCTGGGTTTAGATACCCGATATGAAGAACTAGGAAAATTAGATTACCCATAGAAAGTATTTTTAACAAACTATTGCCAGTAGCCCACAAGTTTGGATGCATCAAATCCAGGCTACTGAATGGTCCACAAATCTCAGAGGTGACCCACGGATCAAGAGCTGAGAGCCCAGGTACCTCAAGCACAGCCCTAGGGAAAGAGGTGGGGGAAATGAGCACTGTGTGGCCAGAGCCAGTGCTGGGGCTCTGCTCTCCAGCCCTGTGTTTCCTGAGGCATTGCAGAATCACAGTCGGAAAAGTGGTCTCTGTAGTATAACCCATACTTTTTACTCCCACACTTCACTTACATTCCAACACAAGCACTGTACAATTTTTCTCTTCTTGCCACCATGCTGGCAGCTTTATCCCTGATGGAAATTGGCAATGGATGGAAGAGGACAACTGGTGTTTTCACTCGTGTTTTCATGTAACTACTGATTTAGCAAGCCCTGTATATTTTTGTATCACTCTTCCAAATAGCTCCTCTCCTGAGCCATGCCCAGATAGACCTTCTCCACTTCCATTGAAGCTCAGGGTGGGATCTGCATTCAGCAGTGAAAATGCCCTTATGGGGCTGAGCCTCACTTGTGGTAGCTACATCAATGACCTTTCTCCTCTGAAAGGGATTCTAAAGCTCCTGTCATGTGTCCAGCCCCATTCCCTGCGCTCAGTACTGATGGGGGGATGGAGAGTGCCCTCAGATGGCATGAAGCTAAAAGGGATGGCTGCAGGCACTTTGGAGGATTGGGTTAGGGGAAGAACACTTAGCATTTAGCAGATGTGATTGACAATGTCAATCACAGTGCAGTACCTTTCCAGAGAACACAGCGTACCTGCAGATTATTTGGCAGCACTGGGATAAGAAAAACAGGAAAGTTGTGATGGGTCAGCTACTGCATATGTATCTACTGCATGTAATTTTTGCTGAAAGAAGTTTGTTTGAAAAGACACACATCAAAACATCATAAAATGAAACATGAGGGAATTTGTTCTGTTCTGGCATCAGTGGTGAGGACCCAGCTGGAGCAGCTTTCGTAGTTGAAGGTATCACACCATAAGGTGACAATTTCTGGTATATAACAATAAATGCAAAGAAATGCAGCTGTGGGGGTGGGCTGAAAGAAGAAAATGTCTCTTCTTTAGCAGTTTCCTTTTACAGGGAAGGCTGGCTCAAAGGGACTGACGAGCAATTGCTCTCCAAGGCCAAAGGAGAGGGAAAAGACCCCATAACACTAAACCCAGTTTCCTTCAACAACACTTTTAAGCAAGTCAGCAGTAGGTGAGCACTGGACACCCACCTCTCTGACCTTACAAGGGGGGAACCCTGGTTTGGGCCAGACAAACCCAGGAGAAGGGGTTTTATCTTTCCCTGTCCCATTCTGAAGGGTTGTGGCCATCAGGGAAGAGAAGAGCTAGCTGGAATATTAAATGCCTTAGGACTGCCTCAGCAGCAGCTGCAAAAAAGGATCTGCTGCCTCCCTGTTATACTGCATAATGTACAAAATCCTAATAAGACAGATTTTGATGAGAAATATCCCATTTACCTGGCCATGAGGGTAGCACTTACTCACTCTTCAAGAGCCATACTGCAGATGACAGAAATTTCTCTAATAACAGCTCAGTAGATGTTACCATTTTCTTTTCATGTTACAGGCCAGAGCTGGGCTTGGGTATTAGTGCATTACAGCTAATGTACATATCATTCAGTCAACAGACTGAATAAACAAGCAGTTCTGGTAAGCAGAACAAAAGGAGTGTAAGAAAGTATATAAGTGGGTTTGATTTTCCAAACTGAAGTGCTTGAAAGAGCCAGAGGACAGTGGCAATTCTCCAGAAACATTTCCCCCTTTGGAAAAGAAGAGTCATTTTTTCCTCACTGCGGAAGCCATTAAAATATTTCCCATAATATTTATATACAGCATCTCCCTTTTATTCAGGTTGACTCCACTGGGGATTTCCATTAATTTCAGCAGTCAGCACTTTTTAGTGCTTCTAAATGCACTGTATAGCATGATAAATATGATGCTGGACAAGAGCAGAACTCAGATCAGCTGCTTTAAGACACAAACAGCTGAGTGACCATTCTTTCCATGACATGATTAATTTACAGCACAATTGATTTTTTCTCCTTGTCTTTCCTCAGTAGGCTCTACTGCATCTATCTCAGAGAGCAGAGAAAGCATCTCCAAGAGGGAGACAAGAATCAGGAAGAGGGATGTGAGGTTTAAGTTGCACTGCTACCTCTGGTGCGCTGTTGTCCTTCTGTGCTTCTTTAATGGGAACATCTGCCTGGGAAGGTTGTGCCGGGGCAGTTACAGATCTGCTACATATTAGCACAATTCTGTTCACTTTAGTGAACAGAACATTTCCCCCAAAAGTCTGGGATCACAACTATACTTAAGCACCCCAGCCTGGAGCAATGGTGCCTCCATTGCTTACTTTGGCAGCAGAAGACATACTCTAAGCTCATATGGCTCATCCCCAAGCCTGAAGCTTGCATACACGATCACAGTCTCTGCCAAATCCACGTCTTTCCAATTGTTTGGTTTTTTCTTTTGGCTTCCCCACTGATATTGACAGCATTTGCAAAAAGCACGGGAAGTTTCTCCCCAGCAGAGGCTGCTGTTTGTCTGCATTCTTGTCTTCCAACAAGAGCGATTTTTAAGACTTGTCCTCTGATGAGAAAAACAGCACAAATTCCAGGCTGCTCTTGCACACAACTCGTTTCTGTTACGGTGACCGACAGTCAATCAGAGCTCATCTGCACTCACGCCATCGGGCTGCACTGGAAGAAACACTTGTGCTGGCTGAGTGCACTCTAGAAGCAGTTTAGGGACAGGCTCAGCCACAATACAGCCTCCTGACTTCACCTTCCCTGGCCCTGGCAGGGCAACTGCAGCAGAGAAAAGGTTCAGTTCTCTTTGCTGCTTCTATTTTTAAGGCAACATTGAGAAAACAATTCGTTTTCTGAGAGGTTTGCCATGAGTGGAGATACAATTTAAAAGCAGGCTCCATCCATTAAGATAGTCAATGTAAAAAGAAGCTGGTTTGAGCTGAATGCAATGAAAACTTGTGGACAAACTGTCATTAGCTCCAACAGCCTAATTTAAATGAGTATCACAGAAAAATTCCTTGGTAATAACCCATGGATAGGTACCACCTATGTGTTTATGTCACATTTAGGATACAAACTAAATATGCTGAACCCAAAACATTGTTTGTTCTGCAAAGAAAACCAGGGTTCTCAGCCCACTGAAACAAAACATGGAAACCAACCCCACTCATCTTGTTACAGATTTGCTGTCAGAGGTTATTTTAGAGGCCTTTATTTGTCTGTTGGTTTTTCACCTGCAAAAATTCAGATCCCCTTTTCTGGGAAAAGGCAGCAGTGGGAGCAGACATTTGCTGCAGTGTTAAGAATCTCAAGTTCTCCAGGAATAATATATTAAAAGTGTGTTTTCTTGATCTTTTACTTGTCCCACCCTCTTCAAATAGAGCTCACAGTATTAGGTTTAACCAATTAAAGGATGTCCAAGACACACCAGGAGGGGAGCCCTTTTTTTCTGCAAAACAAACCCACAGCTTTTTAACAAACTCTACTTTTTTTTTCTTTTTCTATATAAGTAATATGATTTCCCCTTTGACATTTAAGTATGTGTTTGTATTTAAACTTTCACATTCTGTAAGATGTTTTACAACATACCCCGTGCACATAAAAAACATTTTCTATTCAATACACTCTAAGTCAAAGAAGCAGAAATCTGTTAGGCACTTAGTGCTCCAAATATAATGATAATTTATGTCAGTACAAGTCTTTTTTTCCTGTTGTTAATCATACAGTTTAGTGGTGAGCACATAAAGGCCACAAATGAACATAATAAAGTTTCCTTTGATAACTGTCCCTACTGCCAGATGTGTTCAAAGAAGGAAAGAGGGAAGGCAGCAGGAAAGACACCGGGAGCCAGATAACCCCCACAATGCTTGCATGAGCTTCATTTCTCTCTGGGATTTCCAGAAGAGCAATTCCAATTTTGCACCCTCACCACAAGCACCTTTGGATTTTGGACAAAATTGTGTCATTCCTTCATATGCTTGCAAAGATGAAATACAAGCTGGAACACAAGACTAAACCTGCCTTAATTCTCAGAAGAACAAATCCCCGTGGAGGTATAAGGTGCAGGGAGCATGCAGACTCTTTGCCCTGCATTCAGAACCACTTACCTCCCCTCAGCTGGCAGGTGACAACCACATGCACCACTGCAGCAGCTTAAGCACATCCCAGAAATGCATTTCAGTGGACTTTCCCAAGCACAGAGGACAACCTCACTCAGCTCCAAGAAGACGGAGATCATCTCTTACACACCTGTATGCTGATTTTATCCTGCTGACTCTCATTCCTCTTTCCTCACACCCAGCCAAATGAACCAGCCATCTCCACCTGCGTTTCCCTGTTGCCACTGGTCCTAGTACAATCCCAATGCTGAGACAGAAAACTGTTTCCCCAGCCCAGCTCAGAGCTCAGTCCTGACTGTGCTTGGGCACAGGCCAATGGTGATGTGCTCCAGGAAAGGGAAATGGTGGAGGTGTGATGGGAAAATGCCCACAAAACAATAATGCTGTGATCTTAACACTTACTAATATTTTAAAAGATGCCTTTGAAGTCCTGCCACTGAGCAGGTTTCTGTCTCTCTCTCCTGAAAGTGACTGCATGCCTCATGCCTCCACACTCATCCCAAAGCCCTTAGAGATCAGGACAAGTCCAGTGTAACCAGGAGCAGGTATGTTAACTGCCCTTTCCAAGGCTTAAGCCGGCAACTCAGCCAAAGAACAGTGTCACTGCCAGCTTTCGTAGGTACACCTGCATAGAGAAGAAGCCGAAGGAACCAGGTTGTGGACTTGACTGGAAGATAAAATTTGCAACCTTTTGAAATGGATTCCCTCCTCTCTTGTCTCTTTGTGGACCTATGTCAGCTTTTCAAAATTTAAACAAGGAGGAAATGCAGAGAAAAACATAGATAGACGTTTGGTTTTCTAAGTGAGTTGTAGTCCTCATAAAGTGTCCCTTGAAAGCCTAACAAAGCACTTGTAGACATGAGTGATGAAACCCTGGAAATTTTTGGCCACAAACAGTTTTTATAGAAAAAGCTTTTCATAAAGATTTGGAGAGAAGCCCAAGTACATTGAAAGATAAAAAAAAGTACAAAGTAAAACTCCAGAAGGCGGCGTCAGGGAAATTATTTTAAAAAAACAGCAGAAGAACAGGCATTTAAAATCTTAGAAGATTCGTATTTCTTCACAGTATTTTGGCAGACAATGTCTATACTATTATTAAATTCCTTAGTCTTCTGGAACAGGATGGAGCACGGAGTGACAGCAAACACAAGAATGTTGATGGAATAACAAGTGGATGCATGTCAAGAGGCACTGCCTTTGATCTGTTCTTTGCTATGAAGGATGACAGGGAGTTGTTATCCCAAAAGCACTTTGCACAGGAAATCAGGATGTGGCTGTAACAGATATTAATCCCCCAGGAGAAAGCTAAGGAGTAATTCAAGCATGGTAAATTGCGGTGACTGAGCAGTATTCAGCTACAGTAGGTGTGATACTGGAGGTTGTAATAATACTTATACTCATCCCTATTCAAAGCCCTAATATCTACTTTACCTCTGACTTAGGGGTCTTAAAGAGTTTTCTGGAAAGGAAAGTTCTCAAGGCTTCTAAAAGATATTTAACAAACACACAGGCAAGACATGGCACAGCTGTAACTTAGATTTGTAACTTATTTTATGTGCATTAAATGCTAAGTAAATATTCTCGTGAATTAAAATCCAGCTAATGTTTAAGCTCACTGAAAATGCTTTGTTCTACCTGTAGTCATAATAACTTTATCAACTGAAAAGTATTTTGTTCTGTTAAATGGTCCAAAAAGAGCTCATCAACTTTTGCAATGTTGTTGAGCCACTCCACATTGCTCTCCTTACTGAAAAAAGAGCACAGAGACCATATTGCAATCAATACCAACTGATCCCGCAACTTTTGCTTTGTATTGCATCTCTGCACTCTCTAATGACTTTCATATTATCATCAGCATGCTCTCAGGAAGTTTACATGTCAGGGCTAATTAACTAGGATGGTTTGTCTTCCCTTATTAATCCCCTAAATACTGAAAACCCATTCCCCTTTAAGCAGGAGCAGCTGTGATCAACATGGCATCAGAGATGCAAAGCCAGCATTTTATTCAGAAGCACTTGCTACAACATTTCTGAGAGAATAATTAAAGTAACTGTTGTTGTGATTCCAGTAATAAAGTTAAAGTGTCTCTTTACAATTTGACTTCCCGAAACTCCATCCAAACGATTTGTGAATGTATATGTGATAGCCTGTCATGCACAATGTTGCTCTAGAAATTGGTGCAAAGATACTTTCCAAGCCTGTACTTTTGCAATTAGGCTCTACCTAGATGCCAAAAATTTACTGAAAAGTGAAGCCCTTGACTTTTTATTGTATCACTATTGCTATTCTT
>VZRV01008972.1:1997204-2027554 GCA_013398115.1 Falcunculus frontatus | reverse complement strand
TGTTTTTTTTTTTTTCCTTTTTTTTTTTTTTTTTTTTTTTTTTTTTTTTTTTACTAAATCACTTTTGTTAGATCTTTGCTTTGCTTACTAATGCATATCTCAAGTAAAGTAGCCTATTTTCCATAAGGAGATTATAATTCAGTTGTCTTCATTTCTTGAAGGAAAATAGTATAGAAAAAAAAAAAGAAGGCATTTAGTATTTACATACCATTTCAACACATATTTTTTTTTAAATTTGAATACATTGGGCTTATTTGTAAAATGAGTGTTTCAAAACAAGGGTTATCTAAAATACATTCATATTATTAAAAGAGTTTTGGTTGTTGAATTAACCTTTTCTACACTTGCCATTTACTGAAATGTCCATCATGGACTAGAACCAGAGAGCTGTTTTTCAGCCTGTAGAAACATCATGTGGATCATGGCTAACATGTTTCTTTACATTTATTGAGGTCTAGTGGTTACACACCCGACTTCCTGAGTGCTGGGCTACAGCTGATTTTCTGATTTCTCTCTAAATGCCCAAATTGATTTTTTCCAGCTTTGGCCAATTTCTCTGAAGCAGATTTACCTCCTGGGGTAGGAGCACACAGGCTCCTGTGTGTGTGAGTTACAGCTCAGTCAGCTCCACGTGAAGTTCATTCCACACAATTTAAGAGTGAGACGAGCAGTGCTTTGCTCTAAGAATGAGACAGAGCCTTAAGTGTATCTCTAAGACAATTCTTGATAGAGCTAATTGATATCTTTTAGCTCAGTCTCCCTGACACACATGGTACTCAAGATGCATTTTTTTTATATACAAATTCATTGAAATCACAGAATTCTCAAAAAAAAATTCAATTTTTGGTGAAGTACCTTTCATGTTTTCCCCACAGGCATTCTGGTTAGCAAAGCCAACAATTTGCTAGTATAGTTCACATCTGCTGCTTAGTTACAGTTATGACCAACAGAACATGATGCTCTGATTTAAAAATAAAAGTTATTTTATGTTTGATTTACTAATTGAAATTAGTATTACCTTCAAACGAGTGAACAATGCATTTACAGCACATCTACCCCTGTACACAAACCCTCCCTTAAATCTGAATGGTTACACGATGCTTTTCCTTACCTTCCGCAACATCAATGGAAAGGGGTACCTCATTCAATACGGAAAATCAGTTTACAGTTGTTTTAACTTCTGTTGTCTGAGAACAACTCTATTTGAAACAGCAAGGATAGAAGCAAACAGACTGTGCAACTTGTGTTTATCAAGTAATCTTATTTCCTATCAATTTTACCCATTTATCAGGAATTTTAAAATTTTCATTTATGCATCTTCATGTAATAAAATGTACCACTTTTAGTAAACCAGCATAGTTATTTATCATTATTTGCCCTGTCACTGCTGTAGCATCCTTAGCCTGTGTGATAAGATAACTTGGTTCATGCTCCCAGGCACCACACAAGGGTTCATGGTCCTGAGCCAGGGATGTGCAGTGGGTACGCAGAGCTCAGCTCCTGCAGGACCTCCCTGATTATTAAGACAAATTCTGTAATAATGCAGGAGATGCAGTCTCTCCAGGCATTGCATAGTGATTGATTTGGTAACAAAACATGATAAATTGTTCCAGTGGAGAAGGAGATGGAAGAACTGCTATTTTTACTTCAGCCACTCTGGGGTTTCTGGTTACTGCTAAACCGCATGAGCTCTACTTCACCAGCTTTGTTTTCCTCTTTAAAGGAGTTTGAACACAAGCAGAAGTTTGGGAAAATTACATGAGGGCAAGGACATGATTCCCTGTACCTCCTCAAAAGTAAAATAGTTCCCGTTTCTTCTCTTACTCTCCCAGTAGCCAAGGGGCAACTTCAGAGATATGGCCACTGTCCCTGAGACATCCCCCTAACGATGCTCTTAAATTAAATCATCACCTCCACCAAAGTCAGTGTGCTGCCTTTTGCCTAGGTGTGGGCTAAAGATATTTTGCATCTATTTGTGTATGTCTCAGCTCTGTGTGCCATTTTTAATAACACAAAACTGTTGGAAGCACAACACACAATGATGTAATATTAAACACTAGATTTAAATTCCCAGAAGCAGGAATGCTGACAACACAGGTCAAACTTCCAGTCGCTTAATGTGTGTCTTGATAGTGCATGAGATTTTAGGGAGGGAAGAAGTGGATAATATAACTTGGATGCAGGCTGATTCAAGGATGTTCCGTCAGGATAAATTTTAGAAATAATATGGAATGACACAAACAAAGAAACTCAGACTATGACACTTCCAATTGCTTGAGAGTTGGCACCAAACTTCTATTATTCTATATATAAGTTTTGTGCAATTCAATAAATGGAAAAGTAGCTATTTTTTGTTATATTTAGTTAAAATACACTATTTGTTCCACAATTTTCAAGAGTTGTCAAAGCTAAGTAGTACAGCAACCATCTACATGTCTCCACATATCACAGACAGGACTGATACAAGCGCCTCTTATAAAAGCTTCCCAATATCTCCTTTATGAGACTGTGCTTTACTAACTTGCAGCTACCCAGTTTTGGGGTTTGAACAGAATTTCCTACATCAAGTGTCATTTGTGTGTTACTTTGGGGGAAGGTTAATTCAGAACAGATCAGTCTGTCCATAGATAAGGCTAAGGAAAATCATGGAATTCAGTATAATACAGTTGCCTAAAGAACAAAAAGTTAAGGTTGAAAAGGCCACATTAAATTTAAATCTTTGGCCAGGAAAAACTAAAATTGAAGTAATTACTACAACTATAGAGCCAAGCAGCAAGATTGGGAAACACTAGAGGCAAATACCAAAAAAAAAAAAAAAAAAAAAAAAAAAAAAAAAAAAAAAAAAAAAAAAAAAAAAAAAAAAAAAAAAAAAAAAAAAAAAAAAAAAAAAAAAAAAAAAAAAAAAAAAAAAAAAAAAAAAAAAAAAAAAAAAAAAAAAAAAAAAAAAAAAAAAAAAAAAAAAAAAAAAAAAAAAAAAAAAAAAAAAAAAAAAAAAAAAAAAAAAAAAAAAAAAAAAAAAAAAAAAAAAAAAAAAAAAAAAAAAAAAAAAAAAAAAAAAAAAAAAAAAAAAAAAAAAAAAAAAAAAAAAAAAAAAAAAAAAAAAAAAAAAAAAAAAAAAAAAAAAAAAAAAAAAAAAAAAAAAAAAAAAAAAAAAAAAAAAAAAAAAAAAAAAAAAAAAAAAAAAAAAAAAAAAAAAAAAAAAAAAAAAAAAAAAAAAAAAAAAAAAAAAAAAAAAAAAAAAAAAAAAAAAAAAAAAAAAAAAAAAAAAAAAAAAAAAAAAAAAAAAAAAAAAAAAAAAAAAAAAAAAAAAAAAAAAAAAAAAAAAAAAAAAAAAAAAAAAAAAAAAAAAAAAAAAAAAAAAAAAAAAAAAAAAATCGAGGCAGAAGATTGTGTGTGTGTTTTTCACGAGACTGTCACAACAAGGATGGCTGGTAACAGCAACACGGCTTTGGAAACAGTTTCAAAATCTCCCACTGAAAACACTAAGATACAGACTTTCAAAGAAACATAGGTGAATGAAACTGGGGATATTGCTGACTAGCCTGAAATTACTTGGTGGAGAATATAATACTAAATTTATAATGGCAAAAGTCAAAGTACAAATAAAGCAACCAAAAAAAGCAACAAAAAACTCACACAAGTTTTTATTTATCTTATTTAGAAGTAAAATAAAACATAGCATTTCCATCTAGAAGCCACTGGCAATATGCTGCAGTAAATTCAAACATGGAGAGGTGGGCTTAGCTTTCAGATTCCGCCCAAATTCAACTCCTTCCTTTTGCTCTGGAGCTTTGTGGAAGCTCTGACAGACCTGAGGACACAACTGTTTAAGGCAGCCGCTGGAGTTCAAGCTTATCAGCAGACGGTGCTTCAAAGACATCATCTTCAACACTTTCTTCTATCGGCTTCATCTTTGCCGAAGTTCTCAGGTAAGGAGATGTCCGGCCTGGGCCTGTCACAGTTACAAAGAGATTACCAATTAATTTAACAACATACACCTGCTGCATACCCCTATTTGTGACAAAGTGGACACAATCTGATAATCCTGCCCTAGTTTCTTCATGAGAGAATTTTCTAAGTGAAGGTTTCTTTGTTATCTAGCCACAGGCACCAGGAAATTCTAGACATGGGACAGCCACACTGCTGTGAACCAGCAGTGCCTGCTGCTAACCACACACAGCACTCTCCCCGAGTTCAGTGCAAACCCTGACTGCACAAGGTGCCCACTGCTTGTTCCCTGGAGATCATTTTCTCACCATTACACTCACCCACCGACTCGTCTCCATTCAATTACAGCAACATGAATGACTGCCCCAAATACAGAAGGTGTGTGCTTCTGTACACTTGCCTGGCTGTGGGGAAAGTTCCTCAGTGCACTGAGCAAATCTCAGGTGGGCACATGATCAAAGCCACAACTGCCTTTAAAGCATAAAGGCATAGAATATCCTGAGTTGGAAGGGACTCATCAGGGTCAGGTCCAGCTCCTGACCCTGCACAGGACACGCCAGGAGTCACACCATGAGCCTGAGAGCATTGTCCAAACACTTAGACACAATACTCTTGAACTCAGTCAGGCTTGGTGCTGTGACCACTTCCCTGGGGAGCCTGTTCCAGTGCCCAACCACCCTCTGGGTGAAGAACCTTATCCTAATATCCAACCTAAACCTCCCCTGACACATCTTCGTAAGTTTTACACAGCATGATGATGTAAAACTTATACAAGATTTATACCCCCATAAACAACCACAGAGAAAATAGGATTTACAGGCAAAGGCCACATAACTTTCGACTGACAGTGATTTCACTGCAACAAAACTGCCTTTAGAAAAGCAGCAACTTGTCTGCCAGAGCAGAGCTCACACCACAGCTATTACTGGCAAGAACATTAAATGGAGTTTTTGTGCAAGTTACCACTGCAAACTACCTCTACTGTAATTAAATTTTCAGCATGAGGGTCAAACCAGAGAACTCCTTTGACATCAGCTGAACTTCTATTTTCCATTGTTCAGTCTGAAATTGAATCTTCACGTGGACATGTTTTTCTCTCAGTACCCTCTTCTACAGTTAGACCACCACAACAGTATGAGGTTGTAAACAGCTAGTATATGATGACCAAAAAGATTATGGAAATCTTTGAAATGCCATTTGAGAAGAAAACAGCAAGAGATAAAAGTCCTGCTAATAGACTGTTTGCATACAAGCTAAAAATTTAAATATTCTTGAAAAAAACACTGATAGCCATAAAACACTCTCATTTTTAAAGAAGTGTATCAGATAAACAGTAAAGTGCTGTGTTAAGGAAGCCCACTTATGAGGAAGGACTCATTTGCCCCGGATGTGTTACATACAGAGAACAAAATAAAGTTGCAGGCAACACCAGCAAGTTACAATATTACTGCATTTTTAAGTCACTTTCACAAAGACACTGTTTGTAATTGGCGTTTTAGAACTTGTTATGTTAAAAATGTATTAGTATTTTCTTTTGAGATTCAAAACTGACTTAAACTGCCATGATACAGGGTTACTCAAACACATTTTTAGATACAGAAATTGTTAAACATTTCTCTCCACACAGCTGTGTTTTATGGCCTAAGTAAAGGGTAACTAGATCAGTTAATTGGGTAATGTGCCCCATACAAAGTCTGTGGGTACATTTGGATATAAAATTGACTTTGCTGGGAGACCAAAGGTGAAAGAGTGCCTGAAAATGCTGAGTTACAGTTCCAGCTTATTTTTTTTTATAGATTTGTGTTTTAGCATAGTTTGTTCCTATTTTTAAAATAGTTTTCTTCTGTTTAAAAGCACTTAGTTCTCTCCAGAAAACCCAAGTAAGGGGCCAGAAGTTTGTACAACAGGATCCAATATAAGGTCTCATTTGCTCAGCCTGTTTGTTTTGAAGACACGCTCTTATTTACCCCAAATACAAAATGCTGTCTACTGATGCCATCATCCAGTGTTGGACAGATGTTCAAGTGACTGAGTCAGACCTTCCTTTCACTACATTTTGTTGCCTTTTCTTGAGGGCCTAAACCAAAATACATATTGGAATTCCTGTGAAATCCAATCCTGATTGTAACCACAAGCTGGGAGCACACAATTTGATAATATCACTAAAAGCATTACCAAACCAAAACCTTTCTACATTCCTGCTCAGCTTAGAAGTTAACAAAGACAGCTGCATAGACCAGAAAGTCTGAGCTATCTAAACCATGCATCACAGAAAAAGAGACTGTATCTCTAATAAATATGTGAATGGCTGTCGAGCAATAGAACTACAGAATAGAAACTAATACCAGAATATTATTTAAAGGACTGAAAGTCAAGTGAAACTAGGCTTGTGATCAGATTGAACTATTTTGCTTAACTCAGATTTTGGAAAAAGAGATACATCCATTTCACTTACTACTGAATTACATACAGATGGACCATGGATGTCAAGCACAAGTGTCACACGACAAACAAACCCCACTTTAATACCTTTTTGAGGATGCCTGCTGAGTTAATGTGATGTTATCAACAGAAAACATCATGCTGCAAACGACTCACTCCGTAAGCATTACAGAACTCTTGTTGGTTATTTCCTTAATATAAAAGCAAACAGTTAGTTGGGTTTCTTAGTTAATTAAATTCAAAACGTACTTTTGTTTGTAACTGTAGTTTGGGACCTACTAATTAGTAATTTTAACCTTTTTATTACTAAACACTTTGAAAAAGGCTTAACATTAATTTCTTGAGAAAACAAGCCAAAGCTTATCCTTTATAGCACTGATAAATGCATAATTTCAAAAGCTGTGATTATACAAAAACATAAATGCTCATTTTTTCAAGAATATAGAAATTAGGAGAAGAAAACTTATTTGCATTGTAGTAGTCAAAGAGTATATTTGTAATGGGAGGCTTCTGTCCACACAGCAATAGCCTAGCAATGACAAAACAGTATTCCCATGGAGTTCCCATGTGGGTAAGTTCCTTTCATTCATTTTTTTATTCTAATTTAAGAAAAAAAAAAAAGTTTTTCATTTCCATATGTTCCTCACAAAATCTTCTGAGGATTTTGTATTGTGTTGGTTGTTCTAAATAAACAAATGTGTGATTGTAGAAGGAGGGTCCAGGGAATAGCACTCGGACCGTAAGACGCAGCATGTGCCGCATACTAAATCTCAAAAAGACAGACAAAAGAATACCCCAACTGTTGCACTGAGAGCACCCAGGAGAAGATTTTTGAAAACACAGCAGTGGCAAGGCAAATGGCAGATTTTTTTGTTCAGTTTTCCCTGTGATTTGGAAAAAAGTGCATACATGGCCACAATCCACACTGAATACAAATCTTTAAGCAGAGCTCACCTTGGAAGCAACCCCATCATTGGCAATGACAGTACCCAGGAATAACTAACAAGCTATCTTGGCAAAAACAAAGATTGAAGCATTACAGTTCAAGGAGATAAACAAACCTTTTACAGAAGTCAGAAATTTCACAATCAAAATGCAAAGAAGAAATAAATAACAATACTTCCCCAGGTGGATGTTGCACTGATGTAGGGGCAACCCCTCTGCCTCCCCAAAAGTAAGGGAAAGTATTGGACTTGGGAGGCTGCTCCCTCAGCTGGGCTGAGGAATTTCAGAACCTAAAAGACACATAAACCCCTCTCTCTTGGGGAAAGCACACCCTTGTATACCAAAAAAAAGGTACACAAACCAAGGAAAAGTACAACAGAAAAAAGTGTATTTATCAGTATGTGCTAAGCACAAATGCATCTTGGGGATTTACATAATTACAGCTGAACTTGTCATGCATTTCAATTACTTTCTCCTGAAGCTGAAATACTGGTGTAAGAGTTTTGCTGTTAAGCCCAAAAGAGATATTTTAATTCTAACTAATCACACAAACACAGTTTTACAATTTCTTTTTGAGTGTGCAAATTCACCCAAAGGCTCTCTATGCAAAGGAGTGGCTTCAATTTCATGGAGCTCTGCTGTGTATGGAACAGGTGAAAATCCACTCGAGGGTTTAAAGGTAAAGATCAGAGAACAGACCAACACAGGAGACTTCGTGGCAGGAATCTGCTACAGGCAGCCTGATCAAGAAGAGCAAGTAGAAGGAAGCCTTCTTTCAACAGCTGGGTCACAGGCCTTGGTAGCTGTAGGGAATTTTAACCACTCCAGTATGTGGTGGAAAGGCAACAGGGCTGGTAGCAGGCAGTCCAGGAGATTTCTGGAACGTAGCAGACCATTTCTTCACACAAATGATCGATGAGTCAACTAGGGAAGGCACTCTGCTGGACCTGTCACTGATGAACAAGGAAGAACTCATCAGGGAGCTGAAGGCTGCTGGTAATCTTGGCTGCAGCATCCAGGAACTGGTGGAGTTTAAGATACTGTCTGGTGTGCAAGACAAATAGTGGAATTACAGCCTTACAGGACAGGGGACTGTGGCTTGCTCAGGGTTTTACTTGGCAGGAACCCACAAGACACGGCCTGAAAAGGGACCCAAGAAGAGATGGTTGATCTTCAAGGACACCTTCCTCAAAACAGGACAGTCCATTCCAGTGCGCAGAAAGTTGAGCAAGCACAGTAGAAGACTGGCATAGAGGAACAGGAAAGTTCTGACAGATCTCAAACACACACACACAAAGTGTAAGTGGGAATGAGCTCCTTGGAGGGAATACAGAACCATGGCCCAAGCACGTGGTGATGAAATGAGGGAAGCCAAAGCTCAGCTCGACCTGGGTCTAGTGAAGAGAAACAGTAAAGAAATCTACAAATAAACTGGCAACAAAATAAAGACCAGGGAAACTGCAAGGCCAGAGCTCAGTGATGCACAGGACACAGGAACATGAAGAAGTCTGAGATATTCAATAACTTTTTTGTTTTGGGTTTTTTTTTGCTTTAGAGGTTTGTCCTGAGGCCTGCTAGGGCTCTGCATCCAGTGGTAGAGACAGAGAGTGATGCTTGACTGACAGGAAACCTGGACTGAGTTAGGAATAACTTAAATTGACAGGGTGAACACAGGACTGTGGAACCACGTGGGCTGCATCCAAGGGTGCCAAGTGTTGGCTGCCACAATTGCAAGGCTCCTCTCTATCATCTTGGAAAGATGATTGCGGTCAGGGGACACAAATGAAAATGTCAACACCACAGCCATTTTTATGAAGGGCAATATGGAACGCTCAGGGAACTACTGGCCTATCAGTCTAAACTCAGCTCCCAGGAAGATTATGGAGCTTGTCTTCCTGGAAGCTATGTCCAAGCACATGAGGGATTGAAAGGTGATTGGGAAAGCCATTATGGGTACTGATTGCATCTGACCACTCTGACCACCTTCCACCTTTGGTGGTGAGATCACGGGCTTTGTGGATGAATGGAGTATAGTGGATGTTGTTTACATGGATGGTAGCACAGCCCTCCACAGTCTGCCACTGAATCCTCTCAGACAAATGGGTAAGAAACAGACTGGATAGATGGACTACAGCTTGGGTGGAAAATTTGCTGCACTGCCAAGTTCAGCAAAGGTGGTGAACAGCAGTACAGAATCCAGCTGTCAGGTAGTTAGTTACCAGCACTGTCCTTAAGGGCCAATGCCAAGGCCTATAATATTCAAGATACAAATGACCAGGATGATGGGATGGAATGCACTTCCGCCAAGTTCACAGACAAGAGCCAGGTAGCGAGGGAAACTGCTGACAGGGTAGGGCAGCGAGTCTGGACAGGCCATCGGAAAAAGAGAAAAGAACTGACAGAAACTACGAGTTCATGAAAGGCAAATCCCTGCACCTGGGACACAACACATTTACACAGCATTACAGCCTAGGCCCCAACTGGTTGGAAAGCAGCTCTGCAGAAACAGACCTGAGGGTCCTGGTGGACACAAAATAGAACACGAGTCAGCAGAGTGCCCCTGCAGTGAAGGATGCCGTCCATATACTGGGCCACATTGGCAGCATATACTGAGCCATATAAGCAAGAGCATAGCCAGCAGGTCAATGAAAGAGATTAATTCCCTCCATTTGGCATTTGTCAGACAGGATCCGGAGTGCTGTGTCCAGTTTCGTGCCTCCCTGTACAAGAAAGACGTGGACATACTGGAGTGAGAGCAGTGAAGTGCAACCAAGATGGCCAGAGGCTGGAGCCGTGAGGGAAAGACTGCAAGAGCTGGGTATGTTCAGCCTCAGCAACAGAAGACTCCCAGGGGATCTGACTCTTTTCTTTGGCTATCTGGAGGAAGGCAACATAGAAGAGAGAGCCAGACTCTTCTGAGAGGCATGCACTAAAGAAAGAAGGGAAATAAGCATGAGTTGCAATAAGGGAAATTTTTTCACTATAAGGGTGGTTAAGTCCCTGGAGGAGGTTGCCCAGGGAGGCTGTGAAATCTTCCAGCTTGGAAATATTCAAAGCTCAACTGGACATGGCCCTGCTCTAGCTGATCTTGCTTTGGACATGAGGTTGGACCTGGTGATCTCCAGAGGTCCCTTAATGCTTCAACTGTACTGTGATTCTGAATGTCCTTGCAGGGAATGGAGGAGAAAAAGGAAACAATACTGGATTTTTCATCAAACTATATCCCAGGTGTCACCCTTGATGTTCTAGTAGGGTGAAGCACTAGCCGGGCTTTTGCTTCCATCTATCTGGGCATGCAGACTACACCAATGTTAAGGAGTAAAATCAGATAGGCCCTCCAAGGCTGAAGGTGTTCCTGTGTGAGAACTGTGAGGAACACAATGGAAAACGGATAGTTAAACAGAAAAATGAAAATATTTGAAAACATTTTCTCTTCTTAGCAGAGACTTTAACCATAACAAATAACTGGTAGTGATTTTTTTCCCTCATATATTTGAATTGTAATCACTAAAAAGTAGTATTTCCAAAATCAAAATAAATAATCCTATATGATCCTTTTAAATGCTGTTAAACTAACAGCTTATGCCAAATGCAAAAATTGAGCATCCTCTGTGGCTTTTTTATTCAAAGGCTGCTTTCAGAATTCAGGCTAATGTTGACGTTTAGATTCAAGTGAACCAAAAACAAATGACAGCAAAAGCCTAGAAAGAATAATTTAGAATGTTTCCATAAAGGAATAAATTACAAGAATAGAAGCAAAAAGGTCAGATGTGGTTTCTTCTCTCACTTCATCTGTTATCTACTACTTCTGTCATACAAAGCACTGGAGAGGAGAGCCTGACAGGATACTTGGAAATTTTCCAGTTGACATCAAAATATTTGTTGTATACCACATTTCTCCAGATCCTGCCAATACATACTATCTCAGGAGGAAAAGTAGAACACCAAGTTGCTGAGGGGAAATGTTTTGTTTGGGTTTTTAATTTCTACAAGCACCAGTCACAGACCAAAGGACATACTACTGTGATCAGCACTGTACATTCCGTTTTGCCCCATTACTGTAAACATTCCATATTATGTCTAAACATAAACATTATGCCAAAGATTATTACCACACATGTTGGGTTCTTTTTCCAGTATGTACATGAGGTATCTTCATTTAGCACACAAAGCTTCGTGCATCTAATGACTGCCCTATAGTTAGGTCCCTTCATTTAGCTGATGTACAGCAGCACCCAAAAAGCTACAGTCTGCTCCCACAGAGGGCAACAGGAGTTCTGCAGCAGTCTCCAGTGGCCAACCCAAGCAGTGTTCAGAACAGGCACAAACTACTCTGAGCACTCACGAAGAGAGGATGCAGAGGAAGTCCCACGAAGGAACATCTGCAAGCCATCCTCGCTGTCGCTGGTGCTGGCCATACTGTTCCTCATCTGCATCACAGAGAGCTGAGAGCAAAGGCTGGGCTGTCGATCAATCTTCTTTGAAGCCTAAAAAAGAAAACAATTATTGTTTTTAAAAAAGATATCACGCAAATTAAAATAAAAATGAAAAGTTGCTATTTCCCTTGTAAGAGATGCTCTGGTCTCAGCTACAATTATACAAGAATATTGTTATAGGAGAAGATTCTATGCAGTGTAAAACAATTTAAATGACAATAGAAAATGCCAGTAATATACTGGAACTGGAACACTGACAAGCATGAAACTGCACATTAATTATTCAATTTCAATTCGCTTTTGTACTGAAATTTTCATGTATTTTCTTACAGAAAGCTTGGGGTTTATTATCTGGTCATTCATTATTTAAGTATGATGCTCTGCAATTAAATGTAGTCTTTATGATGAACCTGGTCCTCCTTGCTAAACAAAACAGCATGCTATATATAGAGGCAATTTATACCTTATGTTCATTTTCCTGGCTTTTCATTTCATCATGTTAGAAAAGTGGTGAATGTCGTTCCTTCCTGGTAGGCAACCATTTGGCTTTTGATTCTACTGCAGACTAAATGCATCAGGTGAACATTATCCTCTGCCTGTCAAATGGTCTGAGGAGCTTCCATTCTGCTTTGAGTAGCCTTCCTGAGAAGCCTTTGTACTATAACATTTATATGAAGCCATACATTGTACCTCATTAGGTATTACTGCAAGTCAGAATGCTATTTTAGGTATATGTGAAAGGTGGCAATCAATGACAAGACTATAATGGATAACTCCACTTTACTGAATTTTAAAAGTCAGGAGCTAGTATCCTATTTCATGCAGAAAGGAATGACTATTTTCCCAACACTAGTGAAAGTCTCCTTAGGTAAGAGAAAATCACAAGCTTCCTTACAAAATAAATTAATACTTTCCTGTTTTCCAACAAAAAATGATTTGATAGTTTAACCTTCTTACTACCATCTCAAATTTGAATAATCAATACTCAATTTATTTCCACTGTCCCCTATGTACAGAAGTCAACCGCAACATTTTCTGATGAGATTGACTCCAGTTAAAAGGCATCAAAGACACCAATAATATTTATATTTGACAGGGAAGCTCGGGAGAGATGACATGTACGTGGAGTGCTGGCAATGGGAAAACTAAGAATTTATTTGACAGTTCTCATCCTAAGTTATGTAGGAAGAACTTGTGCAACAGGATTTTTATTTTAGGAAGAATAAAAAGATACTACAAACTTCCCAAATGCTCACTCAATTTTTACAACATACATTTTCAAAACTTGCTATAACAAACCAGCTACAATAATCTTAAATTTATATGACTATTGCAACTTAAAAGGAAGACTCAGTACAAACTGAAGTTAAAGTGTGCAGATGTTAAGTCAAAGTCAAATTTGTTAGATTTTTTTAATTCTTCGAAGCTATGATAAGGAATAAGTAAGGAGACAAAATGACAGTAAACCAAGATGGTTCATATATCCATGAGTACACTCAGACTGCTTACCAGGACACCTAAAACAAACTCCCTCTATGGGCAAAGAACGAGTTATACTCAGACCACTTAATGTTTTATACGCAATTTTATTTATTTATATGTATTTCATGATTCCTTCCACTAACTGCATCATATCAACATAATGACAAAATGTTTGCTTTTTTTTTGCATTTGCAATCCTCAAAAACATGTTGAAATTACTCTTACTAGCAACCAGTATTACATAATTGTTTGCCCACAGTAAAAAAATTTTTTAAGAAAAAAACTCAGAAGCTTCTTTTTACAAAGGCACTCATTTGTTACTGAGAAAGGATATCCAGGAGAAGCATCTTTTTAGCTACTGGCCACCATGTCTAATAGTTAGCTAGAAATATTTCCACAAGCTGATCAGTTTTGAATCTCAGTTACTCATCTTTCTTGTACATTACTGTGCTAACTTTAAGCAATACTGCCTCTGGCAGAAATGTGGCACTGACTCACACCTTGGCACTAAAAGGCCACGAGTGCTCATTCAGCAGCTGATAGCAGCAGGTTAAAATAAGGTGCTTTAAGAGCATTTAAAATTGAAGTAAAAACATGTTTGTGTGTGGGAGGAAAATTCCCGAACAAAACTTAAGCTGCTTACCTTGTCATTTAGGGTTGGGTCATTCAATGAATAAAGTTTATTTGTAATATCTTTGCCAATAAGGTACTTAAAGATCTCATAAAGAAATGGCTCAGACTCCAGAAAATAAGTCAGCCTTTCCCTGGACCAGCACAGGAACTTGCAGTTATCATCTGCAATAATAGTGACCTGAAAAAAAAAATACATGCTCAGAATTAGAACATTCAAAAATGTTTTAAGATGAGCACATTTAAACATGCTTTTAAATAAGTGATACCATTTTATTTGTGCCTCCAATTAAAATAACTCTTAAAGCCATAAAGCTTTTTGGTATCCCTTTGTTATGAATGTGATATTTACAAATGTAAAAATTCTCAGCTATTTATTATCATTATATTTTTAACTAATACGTGTAGCCAGTTTGTTTTTCAGAAAACCTGAGGGACAATAACAGGGGGAAATCTCTCATGAGTTCCCAAACCATAAAAGCATTTATGCAAGAGGAAATTTATATATTAAGTCAGTCCTATAGTGATAACAGTACTTGCAATAGCCCTGTAGGTAGCTTGGTTTTATTTTACATCACTGTCACCAAACAGGAACAACTGGTATCACCCTAAGGTCTCCATCAACGAGTTTTTAGTGATTTAAAAAAAAAAAAAATTCCATCCTCCTCTCTTAACTGTCAGCCCTGCTGATCCCACAAATACTACCTGGTACCAGCTGAGCCAAGGTTCTGTTTGCTCAGTTATTGATAACCCAGTTACAGGTAGTTATAGGGGAGCTTGCCCCCTCTCATGGGAGGCCAGACCCGCCAGGTTCATCCCCCCGTGCCAGCAGAGGGCAATGACAGACCAAAACCCACACTGGTCATATCCCGGGGCATATTTTGCAAGGGGAAGTCATGCATCTATTAATAAATCAAAACCAGGTGCTCTCTGCTTTTACAAGATAACATTATGTCCTGAAAAAAAATTTAAAAACCTATTAAGTCCTAGAAATAATGGCAAACTGTCATATATCCATGGATTTTTAACTCCCTAGACTGTAATATAAGCCCACAGGCTGAGGAAGAATTCGCCAGCACTGCCAGCAGATGGGGTCCTTAAGACTGAATCCGTGTGCTCTAGAAAGAGTAAGGCTGTCGGTATTTGTATGGCAGCAACAAGCAAAACCCACGAGTCAAGGATGTACACTGCTCCAGATTACAGTAACTTCTAAGGCAGGCAGAAGCTGAGGCACGACCCTTTTCCCCTGAGAGGGACTGATTGGTATCCAGTTGCTTCCAAGAGAAAGGGGCTGTGCCAAGAGGGCAGCCAGGCTGAGGGAGGCCTCACTGCTGCAAAACGAATGCATCTGGACAAGTCTCTGCCCCTGGCGCTAAGCCTAATGTTTGACTGGAACATATGACATCAATCACTGATTTTAGAGTCTGCACTGCTCTGCCTCCCTCCCCTTCTGCCACGGTATCAGTGTGGATGTATCAGTCAGCCACACTCAGGTCATTATTACACACACCTAGCTAAAGAGCACCACGTAAGAGGTAGCAAAATAGCCGTTTCTATGGGGGAAAGGGGAAAAAACCCCTTCTCTAACAGTATTCCACCACCACCCCCCCCCAAACTATAATAAAATATAATGTACCAGCATAATTACACCACTAAAGACTTATACCTTTATTGCTCCCCATATTAATATTTTTATTCAAAATACTGAGATAATGTTCAGCTGATGTTTCTTTAACAAATTACAAAATGACAGAGGTATTAATACACTTCTATAAATACCAATTTCTAATTACTAGTGCCTGAACTTCTAGACTTTCATTATTACAATAATGATTTTTCCTTTTTCTTTTTTTGAACCAGTGATGAGACCTGTTCATATCATCTCTTTTCCTATCAAAACTACCTCTTAAATTATTCATTCTGAACAATCTCTTAACACAAAATAAACTTGGAAACAGTAAAAGAGAACAGAATAGCAAAAGGCAGACTGCTTAGTACACACCATCATAATACTGTTTTGCAGCATTTAATTTTAAAAGTTATTCTTGATATGGTCCATCTTCAAACACCTGTACTAGAAGGTTAGCAAAATTATGTGAGTCAAATAGTTCACTGCTGATCAGATTTATACTCTATTTTTTTAATGGTCTTGCCAGCCCATACACAGTGACATTTAAAACAAAATGTACCTGGAATTTCTCACCCCGGTTCATCTGTGTTGATCGAAATTCAGGAGAATCTATAAAGGCACAGGGGTAAATATTATGCAGAAAATGCCCTCGATAAGACACCTTCATTCTGGAAGTAAAAATGTATGAAACAACATTTCAAAATCATGGAGGCTGATTAATTTAATCTAAGTTTGGGTAGGACTATTAACAATGGTAAAGCAGTAGGTAACAGGAAAAAACATGTTCATCTTCTGGAATACCAGTCCCAAAGCTACCCTCTTTTCTGCCTAAACCTCCACTGATTCCAAGCAGAACGGGCTGCCAGACAAATAGAGAATTGATGAACACGGCACGTATCCACAAAACATTGTTATTCAATACGAGAAAGGTTGTGTTATACAGCCAGACCAGAGTCAGGCTTCTCTTAGGTAAGTAACTTTGTGGTAATGAGTAAAAAAACAATGAAGCCTGACATCACTGTTGCAGTCAACAGAAACTGGTCAAAATATTGGCCAGAATTTAGTATGAGTTTCAAGATTACAGCTTGGCCATGGGCATGTGTTCTACCCTTTCTCACCTGGGTTCTGTCTGCCTCTGGGCAGTGCACCTGCCCCGCTCTACTTGCATGTACAGGTTCAATGAATCAATTCCAAAGGCCTGCTGTTTTAAAGCCTACTGGATGGATACTTTTCCTTCCCTCAGGTACCATATTTTTTAACCTTAAAACCTGAGAATGGACTGAGAAGATGACTTAGATATCTAAGACTCAAACAAATCTCTTGCTTGTTTTGCAAGACATTGCCTTTGGTATTACACAAATATACTTCCCACTAAAATCCATGCAGCTGCACACATAAGTGGATACACAATATGCTCCCAGTAAGAGATATCACCATCACCTGACAAAAAATAGTGTCACAAAATAGTCTATAAGCATAGACTATTTGACTGTACAAACAAACATGCTACAAACGATTACAACCTCAATAATTTTCTAATTTATTCAACCATGACACAAAGCATACAACTGTCCCCAAGGTTTTATAGAACCTACTTCCCCTTCAGCAGGATGCTTAGCCTATCATCAACCGATGTTTTATCTTCTGCTGCATAGGCTTGACCTGTCTTTAAAGTTTGAATGTTGCAGAATTGTCCAGTTAGTCTTTGGAAGAGCTCTGGAGGCACATGGAGAGGTTCAAACATTCTCTTGTAGAGGCTGCTAAGCTCCTTCTCTATCTTGATCTAGATTGGGAAAACAAGAGACATCAATAAACACAGATGCATTAGTTAAAAACAGGTAAGACTGCACACATGCTTTAGCTTGAGGAACATCTTTGGCTTCATTACGCTTAAGCAAGGAAAGAAGTGGTAAATGTGTGATGTCTATCCACAAACACTGCCTATGACAAGGTGACCAAAACCTTATCTAAAATTAGCCAGGCTGGCACACTGGTGCTTTAGAATGCTGTTCCATCCAAGTGGCACATTAAATCACACACAAGGAGCCTTCTGAGATTTCTGTTGATGCAGAAGCGAATAGAACTTGGGCAAGAATTATACAGAGAAAAAAAAATGACGTTGTCTTTCACACCACATGCATGCGTCACTCTGGCTATCTCTCAGGCTCTCCTGGGAGCCCCTCTCATCCCTGAGCTTCTTGGCTTACTTGCAGTAGAAAAAGCAAGTCCTGAAAAACAAACCAAATATATTGAAACCACATGTGATGAGGGAGGGAAAAAAACCTCCAAAAACATTGCCAGCTGAACATCCCACATCTAAGAGCCCACCCAAACTCAGGCAGCAGCAATGAGGGAAAGGACGTTGGCTGAAATCCCAAGCCTGGAAATCTTCCCTGAATGAAGGAAGCAGGGGATGAGACAATATTACAGCCTTCCTGAAAGCAGAGGCAGCCTGAATAAAGCCTGCATATTTGCTGTGAGGAAGACAAATTCAAACAATAAGTATCAGATAATGAATAAAATAAAATATACAGAGAATAAGGAAAAGCAACCACGAAAATATGGCAGAAAATAAGAGAGAGAGACAAGTTTCTGACTCATGTTCAAATCTTCCTCCAGGACCTGCAGGTTCTTTTCTACAAATCTGCTTTCCAGCTGGTCAGTCCGTGGCTGATGCATGGGATTATTCCTCCCCTGATGCAGTACTCCACACTTTCTGTTGAACTCCATGAGGTTCCTGTTGGCCCATTTCTCCAGCCTGCTGAGGCCCCTCCAAACGGTTTCCAATCTTCTGGCCTATCAGCCACTCCTCACCGTTTTGTGTCATCAGGGTACACATCTTCCCCACCATCCAGACCATGAATGAAGATGTCAAACAGCACTGGGACTAGCACTGGCCCCGAGGTTACACACCACACACCAGTGTATGTGTAGTACACACCCCCAACTAGACTTCTTATCTCCAATTACCACACTCAGCCCAGCCATTCAGCCAGATTTCAATCCATCTCACTGTGTCCTCATCCAGGACACATTTCAACAGATTCTGTACCAGGATTTTACATGGGACAGTGTTGAAAACCCTACTGAAATTAAGGTAGAGGATAGTCACCATTCTCAGCTGTCTGGTCAGTCATTTCATCATAGAAGGTTATCATAGAATGGCTTGCATTGGAAGGGACCTTAAAGATCAGCCAGTTGCAAGCCCTCTGCCATGGGCAGGGACATCTTCCACTAGATCAGGTAGCATCAGAGCTCCAACCTGACCATGAACACTTCTAGGGATTGTGCATCTACAGCTTCTCTGGGCAACCTGTTCCAGTGCCTCATCACCTGCATAGTAAAGAATTTATTCCTAATATCTAATCTAAACCTACTCTCAGTTTGAAGCCATTCCCCCTTGTCCTGTCACTACATGCCCTTGTAAAATACCCCTCTCCATCCTTCTTGTAGGCTCCCTTCAGGTACTGGAAGGCCACAATCTGGCCACCCCAAAGCCGAACAACTAGGCCAAACAACCCCAGTTCTCCCAGCCTTTCCTCATAGCTCTATCTCTGTGCTTGGGATCCCAGAGTACTCCAGGCGGGATCTCATCAGAGTAGTTACTTCCCTCACCCTGCTGGCCACATTGCTTTGGATGCAGCCCAGGATACAATTGGATTTCTGTGGCTTGAGCGTACATTGCTGGGCCAAGTCCAGCCTCTCATCCACCCCCAAGTCCTCCCCACCAGGGCTGCTCTCAATCTGTCCATCCCTGAGCCTGTGTTGACACTGGGGGCTGTCCCAACCCGGATGTAGCACCTTACACTTGGTGATGTTACATTTAATGAGATTTCCATTGGCCCACTTCTCAAGCCTGTCCAAATCCCTCTGGATGGTATCCCGTCCTTCATGTGTGTCTAACAACTCAGCTTGGTGTCATCTGTAAACTTGTTGAAGGTGCACTCAATCCCTTTGTCTGTGTCATTAATGAAGACAGTAAGTAGCACTGGTCCCAATACAGACCCAAAAGGGACATTACTTGTCACTGATGTCCATCAGGGCTCTGAACCTTTGACCATTACCCTCTGGATGTGACCATTCAATCATTTTTTTATCCATCTATTATCAGGCTGGTCAAGCATGACTTCCCCTTGGTAAATCCTTGCCGATCACTCCTGATTACCTTCTTGTGCTTCATGTGCATAGAAATGGTTTCCAGGACTATCTATTCCTTCTTTTCAGAGATCAGGTTGAGACTGACCAGGCTGAAGGTCCCTGGGTTCTCCTTCTTGCCCTTTTTGAGGAAAGGAGTAGCATTTGCTTCCTCCATTCCTCAGGCACTTCTCTCGGTCACCAACATTATTCCAAGACTATCAGAAATGGCCTCACAGTGATATCAGCTCTTGTGGGTGTGTGACATCAGGCCTTGTGGACTTACTATGTCCAGTGCATCACCTGACCTAAAGTTACACAGGTTTCACACAGTCAGTTACTAGTTAAATATTCCACCAGCAACTACATTCATAAGAAATCCAGGTTTTGAATTTCCTGTATGTTCCTTATGCCACAATCTTTAATATCTCAGAGGACATCTACACAGACAAAACAAGGATTAAAAACAAACCTGCGAGAGAAATTGTATTACGTTAAGGATTGTCCTGAGCCGTTTGATTTCAAAATATATTCCATATACCCACAAAGCTAGATGACTATTTGTTTTACCAACCTGTTCTCCAGGGGCTCTTTCATTTTTAACAGCTGTACCAATTTAATTTGCACCTCTTTCTATACATCACCACTGCAACTTAAAGGAATACATTTTCATCTGAAAAAGGAATGTAAGTAGCTCCCGAGACTCCTGTAGCACATAGACATGTGGGCAAGTTTTGGCCCTGGAGTGTTAATCCAATCCCTTAACTAGCACGTCGTTCATGTTTCATGGTCTTCCTCTCATGTGTGATACCATGAGGAGAAAGCAGGTTTTCCTAAAGACCGATCAGGTTGCAGACTGGAGCTGTGCTTTAGATGGGCTCCCTTGCAACAGACTATTCCCCCTTCCCAAGCACAGCTGACTGCTCCTCCAGTCATACTTGTGGGTCATATTCCAAACAAGCCATATGGGTAGGTGTAATGTTTTGTTCAGCAGGGGCTGAAACATTCTGGGATGCTGCCAGAACTTCGAGTCAGACACTGATTAGACTCAGCTTCCACTCAGACTAAAAAAGCCAAATTTGTAAAGCTCCAAGGAATCAAAACCACAGAAATAATCTTCTGGTCAGAAAAGAAACTCACTGTGATTTTGCATCCTCCATTTAATAAAATAAATATTTAACAACTGAACATATCAATTATTCATTTTGTAATACAACTAACTTGTAATTATTCTGCCATTCCTTTTTTTCCTTGGAAAGATCTTTTGTGAGAACGACCAAAACTGATTGAGATGAGCAATACAATAGCTGCAGAGAGCAAATCTCATTCAAAAATGAGTTCCTAAGAGTTTTTATTTTTTTCCCCCTATTCTTTATCTTCCTATATGAAAAACACTTAAAACAGCCTCTGGGTTCATAACAAACATGTTAGCTAAAAAGACATGCACGACTGTCAAGTATCACTTTGAGTATGCTTGTTGATCTTAGTTTATAGCAAAAATTCATATATTTTTAAATAATTACTGAAAATATTACGTATTACAGCAATTAAAATAGCATAATATTTTCCATGCAATATTCATAAATACTGTAATTTTTTAATGGAAAGAATACTATTGAAATTAAGTCTTAATATACAAAGAAACAGCACTACCTGGCTAGTCTATCAAATCTAATTTTTGGCTAAGCTTTTTAAGTTGCAGTGGTCACACAGCCCTGTTGATGGTAACCTTTGGGTGACTCTGTGCTCCATGCTGGAGGAACACTGCTGTAGGTAGAGCCTCTTCCTTTTTCAACACATGTACTCAATTTATCAACTTGTTGTAGACAGATGCAATTTAACCTTTAGCCTCTTTTTATATGCTGTGGTTGCCTGCCAGAGTATGAACAGTGAGGAGTTTATGGGATTGCCAAGCACCTCAGTTCTGCTGTGGTTACACTGCCAGTGGGAAAGGGCTACAGAAAGAGAAAGCAAAGATAAAGCAGGTGCTCCAGGCCTTTCTCTCTTAGAAGAAATTTTTTACCAACTTTGGTGGCTGAATTTATCAGTTGAGTTTCATGTTCTCACACAATTCCTTCTTTTTATATCCACCTACAGAGTACTTCAATCACTTCTACCACTTAACCTAACTCCTACAAATAATTCTGCTAACAAATTTACTAGAGGAATTAGTGAAAATAGCTGGGTCTTCAATAGGATGAAATCGATACCATAATGCACAAAATACCCCAACCTTTTAGCAGACAACTGTAATTACAAAAGAATGTTTTTCTTTCTTCATTCAGTATTGATTTACACATCGCAAGGTGATTTGTTTGGTTTTTTGTTTGGCTGGTCTTTTTACTCAAGCCCAAACCAGCACATCATCCTCCCAGGACGCTTTTTCACTCTCCAGTAACCTTTCATTTAGATTTTTGGAAAGGGTTGGATGGGTACAAACCCAAGGACCATTACCTATGTTTAAGGATGCCACAATTCATTTCTAAAATACAGGTAAATTTTAAGGCTTGGTTTCCTAGGGAAATGGATTTCTATCAGCTGTGCGCTCCTTCCTTTTGCAATAATTTCTGACTTCGTTGGCCATTTCCTGTCCCATCTGACAGAAGATTAGAAGCCTCAAGACTTTATTAAAAGGCTTAATTGGTGGGTGGGTTGAAGGAAAGCAGAACATGCTAATCTGGTTGAGCGAAAAGACTGCAACATGAGTTCATCCCATATTAGAAACCATAGTAGCTGTATGGGATATTTAGCCGTGGACTCCTACAGAGTGGGTAGAGTCTGGCCTCACTGGCTCTCTGTTATCAGAACTGCTATTTTGTGTGTGTGCTGGACAGCATGGCCGTGGCTAACTAGCAGAAACACAAAGCAGTTTCATCATATGCTGCATCTTGATGGTGACATAAATGGATTGAATAGGCTGAAAAATAGCATTAGTAATACTAACTAGAGAGGAAGTTACCCTTTAAGCAGTAAGATGACTCTTCAAGAGCAATTTGAACTAGAAATATTGACTACATGTCTACAATTGTCTAGTAACAGATCAGTCTGGTTAGTTTTAAGCTACTTCCTAGGCAAGACAGAAGCTAAGCTTTATGTTGCCTGGCCAGAAAACGAATAAGTAGCTGATTTCTTAGCTGCTTTCTTGTACAGGCTGTGTTGACTTGGTGAAGAGCTTATTTCCAGTTAGGTTTTGTTTTCTTTTTTTTTTTTTTTCAGTTGTTGCGCACTTCCAGAGTGTGTCCAGAGTGATTTTGGGCCAAACACAGAAGTATTCTGCTGAAAATGAGTACTAATCCATTGGTTTGCCCAGCAAACATGGGCAAAACTTCCTTTTCTTGCATCTTACTAGACTGCTTGTGAAACTTAGCCGTTATACATACCGGTCTTCTTTTATACACTAGGTATATGAAATGTAAAAGGTTGACAACCAAAAATACAGAATTCCAGATCATTATGTCCAAGGCACAACGATAGAGTGTAGCCCAAACGATGAACAATGCACATCCTGTAAAAATAATTAAAAAAAAGTAAGTTAAATGTCACCAAACAATAAACATTCCTAGAAAGTCAACAAGAATATGTCCACGGAGTATAATTACACTGAAGAGCAATATATTCTACAAGCTTTAATAGAGTTAAGCTCTCTGGATGAACACACGCAACAACAGCTAATCACTGCAATGCTGCAAACAGGCACTGAGGGCAGGCTGACAGACTGCAGCCCTGTTACATGGGACTGCAATACTGAAATGACAGTAATTCAGATCAGGATGGGGCAAGCAGAAGGGTGCAGCCCATGACGATTTGTTACTAAAATGAGGTAGAAATGAGATGGGGGAAAATTAAGCAGCTCACAAAAATTTTTTCTTGTGTTGCATTAATTAGACAAAAAAGGCCTAGAAATTAACATTCATAACTAATTGGCAAGGAAGAGTTAAATAAAAACTTCTGAAAGTCATATGCAGATACTTTTGAAAATTAAAAGAAACTATCATTGCTGATGCAACAGGGTCACATCGGGAACCTGAATTCTCCTGTATAACATCAAAGACAAAATTTCCAAATGCTTACTCTTTTTTTAGTTGCCTTACTTTGAATAATGACACTTGTTTTAAAAGATAAGACATCCTGCATGATTAGGGATTCCATTTTCAGCCTACAAAGACAGTATTTATCAACTGATGGATTATGCATCAGTGAGTCTCTCCCAGATAACTGTAAGCCTCCCATCCAACACAGGTGGTTGGAGAGGTCGCAGATATATTTTCCCTTTAGTTTCATGCAAAGACAAAAAGGAGACAGTGCTAAATGAGTGTTCTTACCCCCTTTCTCCCTGAAGATGACACTGAATTAATGAACTCAGTACTATCCAGTATGTCTGGGTTGTTAACTGATGAGGCAGCACTTACATAAGGACCAGAAGAATCAAAATATAATTACTCTTGATCTGCTTATTAGTTAGACTGCAAGGCACAGGAAAATACGACATCTGGAAATATTGAAGAGTATGACATCTGGAAATATTGAAGAGCAGCAATATTGCAGAGCAGCATGGAGGTGGGGCAGGGTCAAAGCAAAGGGAGCAGGTCCCTAGGAACCAGGCTTCCTTATTCATTCTGCCCACTGAGTAAACCTGCTTCCTGCTGCCACCTCAGCTTGCAAAACTCTGATTCCATATCTACTCCAAATGCTACATGACCTACAGATCAAGTGGCAGGCTCAGCAAGGGCAGAGCTCCTTTTGCTTTTAAATCCAAGATAAAAGGTCTTGCAGTGCTCAGACCCTTGGTCACCAGCGCAGTCTGTTTTAAGAAGTTACCCTATAATGATTATAAAATTTAAAAATGCAAGATCATTGTAAATTCAAAACACTTCTATCATAAAATTGACCCACACTATTGTGCCAATAAGCATTCACTTAAAAATACTTAAGCATGCTCTTGTTGGATTGGATTTATCTTTCTTACACTGCAATGACTCACTATTCCTTCTTTGATCACAAGGATCTTGTCCCACACAAGGTACAGAGGCTTTGAAATAGCTGTGGGACTGCAATGTTACAAATTGAACCACATTTGCTCAGTCTCAGGCATGCCAAATTTAGGTTTTCCTCTCAAGTCAGATTCTGTTGTCACAAGATTTCTACAGTGGTAGAAGAAATTGACTGATATCAGAACACAGAATACACTCCCTATCGAAAGGCTGCACTTTTAAATCAGCAACAAAAATAATGCTGGTGACCCGCAAGTGCCACATGTTTGAACCCACACTGAAAGAACACATGGGCTCACAGCAAGCTTCTCAAGGAAAACCTCACCTACCTCAGACACACTAAGCCAGTGCACCTGCCAATACACAGTCCCAGTACTTACTTGAAATCTAAAATAAAGGTCTTAATGATCAGACATCACTGGTTTGAAATAAGCGAATTTTAAACATCCAGTTACATCTGATGTAAATGATGTCCACTTGTTCTCAAGCTGACATCTTCATATGTTTGAAATTGCAAGTAACAGTTCTGGGAAGCTTTAAGAGCCAAGAGGGTTAGATAATCTTTCTAGAAAAGGTATGTCAGGGTCAAAACAAATCCTCTCTTAGACCAAAACCACCTTCATCAGAGCACGATGGCTGTTAATAGAGGCGGTAATTTCACCATAAGGTGCAGGGACCAGCTCCATAATGGTCAAACCCAGCCATTTCTGTCACATTTCTGTCTCCAGAATAATTCTCCTACCTATGGTGAGCAGGCCTCGCAGAAGAATCATATGAAGATTCAAAGTAGTTGGAATAACCAGTCCGACTGCAAAGCAAATGTTTGCCACATGGAAAACAAGATGATGAATCTCTTTCCAGTTTTCACATGCAGTGTCATTGAGAGGATCAAGGGTGGCATTTTTTAAGCCTGGAACAAAACCTAATGGAGTAACAGTGAGTGAGCTCATTGCTGTAGTATTCATCCTGGAGAATCCTGCAAGGAGAGGAAAAAAATTCACTATGAATTAAACCAAAAGATAGTAGACATACACATGGATTTTACAGCTATTTTCTCTCTTCCCAAGATATACTCTCCATTATTATTCATGGGGGAAAAAAATGCTTTGAAAGGGTAAGCTAAATCTATACTTCAGTAACGCTTTGCTATCTCTTTCACCTAAATCATAGCTACCAAACCAGAGAGGCTGCTAAGTCTGCTGCCAGTCTTTCAGGGAAAACATTTGGTCTACACAGTTTGAACAAGCTTGCAAGAGCCTTGTCTGTGTGTGGAACTGCTGGAGAAAACGAGACAGCTCAGTACTATTTCTAATCTAATCCTGATACGTGGGATGTTTTTGTTGTTGTAGTAATAAATATAACATACATACATTTTGCATCAATTAAATGGAAAAAAATATCTGCGGGCAAATTCCAATACAAAATAAAAAATTACTACTGAAAACAAGCTACAGGGAGAAACTGGAAGATTTCAAGATGCTACCTTTAGAATATTAAAAGCTAGCCTCTCTAGGTAACTGCAGTCAGTGTTACAAGCTCTCCAGAAGGTCTTCTCAACTCAGAGCAAGTCCCAGCTGAAGGAACACGACTGCTCCTCGACGTCTGCTGTCACACACGGGAGAACTCTGCTTCCAGCAAGGCATGTATGGTCTCTCACTGCCACAGCAGTAGAAATTATAGGGAGGTGGGCTTGAGTCTCGTTAATGAAATATATGCACTTCATCACTGAGCAAACAAGCTCCATAACATACAATGTGGTGGGATTTGCATTCAATTAAATTCTGGAGGGACAGTGCACATCCCTGATGTGTGCTATCGCTAACTGCCATGTAATTCATCTGCTCAGCAGACAATTCTGAGTCACGGTTAATGCACTCTATTTCCTGCAGACTTGAATATACTCTGAAGCGTCTCTGTTAATTGAGAGTGCTTCTTGGGCTGTGAAGTAAATTTCAGTTGCTTCATCCCTTCCTTTTATTATTCTCTCCCGGTCAACTTGTGTACAGGGTGTAAGCAAGCTGGACAGTTTTCAAAATTAACCAGTGTTTTAGACCCCTTCTTAAAGCAGTGGGAAGAAACAAATCGTCAACCCTCTCTTACAGTTCATCTCCGATGCCCAGAGCCTGATATAGCTAAGGTATGCTACAGAATGTGCAGAGGCATCCTGCAGGATCAAACACTAGCACAGACATAGTGTATCCATATCTGGATTGAAATTATTTTCAAGGAAAAAAAAATTATCTAATCCTTTACCAAAATACACAATTCACCTATTTCTGAAAAGATCACTTTCCTCTTTTCATTCCTATGTTAATTGTTCACAAAGATTAATTTAAATGTGGGGGTGTGTCATAAACTCTACACTTAATTGTTACCAAACTTCAGGCCTACCCAAATACACTCCTACTTTCTTTCAGCTCTTTCCCATGAGTTCATCAAGAGAGTCATTACAGCAGCTACACTGTCCTGACAAAGCCACTCACACAGGGAGCCAAAGCCTGAGCCTGTGTGAGGCTGCAGGCCAGGCATTTTAACACGCTCATAAACAGAAGGGGATTGCTAACTGGATAACTATGTCTGTGCTCATCTTACACACATCTCATCCTGGTGCTCCTGTTGTTTTCAAACAATATAAACTCCCTACACTGGAACACCAGGATATCTAGATATTTTTCAAAAAAAATAATTGACTGAGTTTCTACCTATATTCAGCCTTTCACTGCCCAGTCATCTGCCAGTAAAGGCACCACTTAAAATGCCAACAGAACAAGTAAAGGCAGCCGAACTCATATACAGATACAGAACCAGACATAAGTCCTTCAACTCAACATCAAAACAGACTTCAAGAAGTAATTTCAGCTGCATCTGATCACAAATCAAAGCAGCCTTCCAGATGCTTGAATTTTAATAGCAAAATTTTGTAGTGTTCCACTGTGGGAATAGAGGCTACGTCACTCTTAAGACTCGGCTCTAACGCATCTTGCATTAGAAGACTGGAAGCCCAATGAACCAAATTAAATATACAGCACCTGAGAATCTCATTCCCCACAGCCCAGCCAAAACACTGCTCCCCTTGCTCTTCACAGACACTGATGCAACAAATCACCCGCCATAAACTGAAATAACGGGACAGAGTTTCTCCAACAAGTGTTGATCAAGCAATTTAAAGCGTCTGCAGTTGTAAGAGGATGCTCAACACTTTTGAAGGTCAGGCTTACCTACTAGATTGCCTAAATTAGAACCCAGGAACCTAAATCTATTCACCTCCAGTTTTTTATAAGCTTTGTCTTTACCACCTCAAAGTCTTTATATTAATACCTCTGTATTCTGCTTACTACTCACAAACAATAATTACAGCTCCCTTAACATAATGGAAACAGCAGAAACCAGAACTTCTCCATCATGATGGTATTTAAAAGCTGACAGAAATAGACTGATGCTATCTGCAAAATGACATAAGGACAGACTTTGACATGGGCTCTGAATTTCAACTAGGGAGCCTGCCTGAGGACCAACAGAAAAGGCAGACAAGCAGAGCTCAAGCTGTGACCTAAAGTGTTTGTCTACAGGTAACACTCGAAAGACAAATATCCAAAATGGCAAAAAACAACATCACTGTAATTTTTAGATCAATTCTTTAGTTCCAGCATCTACTGTTGCCAAATAATACTGAGGAATGAGGAAAAAGGCTGCAGTTCCACAAATGAACAAGCAATTATAATTTTTTGCCTTCTGTGACCTCAGAAAGCCAAAAATTAATTTTGTAAGTACAAATTCAGGCCTTTAACATTTTAATTACGTCTACTAAGGATTAACATAGCACAAGACTATTTAGTCATACACTTAAGTCTTCAATGCAAAGACATGTATTAATACCAGGAGTTAAAAAAAAAAAAAAAAAAAAAATCAATCAACATAGTCAAATAATTTTGGAAAGTTGGGGTAGAACAGCATCCACTGAAATGAAAGCTTTATGGAGCATAAGACAAATCACTAAAAGAACATTTTTCAATATCCAGTATATATCCATCATATGGATTTAGATTTACCAAATCAAGAATTCGAAAATTCAGATGATTGAGAACTCAAGCCGATTTATTGTTCAAACAGGAAGGAGAAAAGAGGATATAAAAAAGAAAGAAAAACTCACCGACTCTTTAATATTGAGCCTAACAGAAATTAGTATGGTTAAAAAAAAAAGCCTTTTTTTTTTTTTTTAAATTCATGAACTTGATAGAAAGTTAAGGTAATACATGGTGGTCTTAGGTCAGAACATAAAAATTCTTGGAATATAAGTGAGGTGAGCTTACTCTAGGATTTTGCTATACTCAACAACAGCTTTATACAAGAGACCAAACTTCTGAAGGGCATTCTCAAAAGATTTAGTCCACAAATATTCAGACACAAAGATGACTTTGAAAAAAGTGGGAATTTTATGGATACCTACAGAACATCCACAGAAGACAGACATAGCAGAAAATTGTAAAGCAGTTGCTTCTACTACGAGAACCAGTCAGCCAAGCTGATACGAGATAGTGCTGAGTGTCCCACTCGTGGCATTACCCACTTTACTGAGATTATTCATATCCCACAGCTTTACTGGTCAACATTACTCAAGTGAGCTTCTTAAATCTTTGCTTGAGTATGTTTCTGTAACTTTACAGTCAGTGCAATTAAAAAAAAACAACAACAGATAAACTGTAATTAACTGAGATCTGCTACCTCTAGTAGTTTGTCCTCAGCTCGCAAAAGAATTATTGCCTAAATTCTCTATGCAGCTTCTGTGCTACAAGACCATAGAAAAGTAGTTAAAAGTTCTGCATGTATAATTTTTTAAATGTTGAGATTTTGTTTAAGTTACAATTTCCTCTTTTACAATGAAGTAGGAATGCATAGGAAAGTGGTATAAGACAAGATGTATTTCATTATGTTCCTTGCAGCAAGTCCAAGTCAATTAAATGCGTCACTAACTACAGAAATTGGTCACTCTCTTTAGTCTCTCCAATCTAGAGAAAATTGAACAACACGTTCATTCTGCATAGTCAACAAAGTATCCGCACCGTGAGAAAAACTTGCATGGCCGCAGCGCAGCCCCGCTGCTCCCAAGCTGAGCGGACCCGAGGGTGTGAGCGCCTTGGGGCTCGCTCTCCCCTCTGCTTACAGCGCTCACAGATGCGCCGAGAGCCCGAATCCAGGGGAGCAACCGCAGCTGCCACCCCGCAGCCCCGCTCTGCGCTCCGAAGCTTCACTTTAGCCCACAGCGTGCGAACACCAAACCCACCGTTTATGCAAAATAATCGTGAAAATAATTTTTAAAACTTGAAAAGAACCGAGCAACCGGTCCCTTTTCCCCCAAAGGGCCACTTCCAAAGCTGCAACCCGTCCCTCCTCCCCGCGGGCAGGGCACAGGCGGAGACCCCGGTCCCGGCTGCGCCCGCAACCAGGCACGGAGAGCGACCGAGGGGAGCGAGAGAGCAGGAACGGGACCGCGCGTTCTCCCTGCAGGCCGGGCAGCCCCACAAAGGAGCCGGGCGCCCACCCCTCCTGCCGCCGCCGCTGGAGCGGGACCCCCGGCCCCGGGGGCTGCGGGACCCGAGGATGCTGGCGCCCGCGGCCGCCCCCCACCGCGGTGCCGCCGGCGCACGGGAGGAGCGCCCCTCACCTGCCCCGCGCCCGCGGAAAAGTTTCCCGGCCGCCCGAACACCACGGGAA
>VZRV01008972.1:1973032-1997191 GCA_013398115.1 Falcunculus frontatus | reverse complement strand
CGGCCCCGGGGCTGCGGGCAGGGAGGGGCGGGAGCGGCCGCGGCCCCCGCGCCCCCTGTGACCCCTGCGAGCATCACCCCGGGCACCCCCATCCGGGTCGGCTCCTGTGGCTACCGGGCAGTGCCCAACCGAGGCGCCTAAAACAGGTGGGGAGAGCCATCGCGCAGAGGTGCAGCCGGGCCCCGCAGCCAGAGCCCCGCGCCCGGGCAGCCCGCCCAGCTGTTGGGTGGTTAAAATTAGAAGGGCTGAATTCTCCCCTAAACGTGTGGCAAGCAGTATTGCCCCTACATGGTGTGTCAAGGAGCCTCAACAGCCTTTATAAAACCGCTCTTCGCAACTCGGCACCTGCTGTGGTTGCTTGGTCACGAGCATGATGTTTAAGAAATGTCACCAAGTTTGCTCGTGTGGCAGTTTGACAGCTCCCAGAAGCGGCGTACTTCCAAAGCGGGACGCTTGTGTCCCCGCATGTCGGCATCAGCTCTGCCCGTGTCCAGTCCAGCCCCCGCTGGCACCACCAGTCTTGCAGGACAGGCGAAGTAGTCACCGAGCCTGCCTTCATGCCCTGGAGGCTGATGAGTAGCATCCAGTGATGAAAGGCATTCCAGCCCATCTCAAAACCTGACTGTTGGTGATAAAAGAGGACTGCTAAAGCAGAAAAACACTTTCCATACATTCTGATGAGCTAGCTACAAAGTGGGGTTATTTTTTCAGCAGCCAAGAGCATATGGTCAGCATTATTCTTAAATATTTTTGGAAAGCATACAGAATCCCAAGTCATTTTTGAAGTAACAATTATGTAACAATTTATACACGTACACATCAACATGTGTTGAGGAGGCCTTGCCTTTGTTGCGGTTGTTCTTGGCTTTGCATCTTGGAGAACAGGATCATTCCAGGAATGTGTGCCATGTGAACAGGGGTTTTATGAATCCTGCTGCCCCGTATAAGATCTGATTTTCAAAAATATATTATGAAATAATTATGAAGGACTTGATTTGGGACTATGTTGTCTCCGACTGGCCAGCCATTTTTATGGATGTACCTTCTCTTTCCTGAGATATGCAGAGTAAGTGAGCTGGAAAAAGGTAGGAAGAACAAGTCAGGATAGCATGGCTACAGGAATGGTCATGAGCGATAGCATCTAGCATGTGTTTGAGAATGATAATATTCAGCTATGCTTGCTGGAGCAAAGCCAAGTAGCTTCCAAAAGCTGCACAAAGCAGCCCGTCAGACAGTTCCTACCCCAATCCAAACTGACGTGTAAGCATTTTCTAGCATGTTACTGAACATTATGCATTGGAGAAGCGCAGTTTGTTGCACCGGTTGTGTCTTCTATAAAGTCTTTGTACCTCTCATTACCCTCTAGGTCTCTTCTAATTTTGGGGGAAGCCTTGGTGGTAAACAGTGTGTGCTTAGCCCAATGCAAAACCAATGTTAGTCAGGAAAGCTTGGCAACGAACTAATAATATTTGCAGCCATGTGACAGTGTAGAAAGTCTGTTCTGATTGCAGTTAGTCTCTTGGGATCTTCGTATTTCAGTAAATTCATGATTAAACGCCATTCCCCCTCGGCAGCAGGGCAGTAAGAACCAAGACTACGTGGGTAACGGAGATGGTTGTATCTACCAGTAGAGCTGTTAGCAGAAAGAGGGAAGTGGGAGAGGATCTGAGAGACACCCCTATGTCTTGTCTCTCCAGGAGGACCATAAGCGGGTGGAGCACGTAGTCGTGGCTCTGATGGACTCTGGCGTTGTGCTGTGGTGTGCACCTGTGCATAGAAGAAAAACCTTCTCTGATAGAATCATTGGCATCAATTTTATATAAAATGATAGCACCAATAGCAGATAATTCAAGGTAGATATAAATGGCCTTTAGTTTTACAGATAATATTAGATAACATTATCTATACTTATACAGATAACAAACATTCTCCAAGTAAAAAGTGCAAAGTAGAATTTATCCTCTTAAAATGAGGTCTCATGTACCATCAGAGAATGGGCTGGTTTAATTAAATTAACGTCCTACTGTAAAATTACTGTAAAGACTGGTTTAAGCTCCTATCTTTGTCAGTAAGCTACACATTCTTTGATGTCTGCTAACATAAATTAATCTGATAGAAGCACGAAATAAAAGCTGTTTGCATTTACACAGAATGAGGAATTGGCTTTGGACAGATGGATCAGTTTTTGGAGATTTGTGTTGAATTGATGCATTTCATTAGCAGAGACAGGTCTAATGGTGTTACAGCTGTTCATTGATGCAGGCTTCTCTGCTGTGTCTCTTTCTTCTGCTATTAAGATCTTGAGAGCTTAAGTACTTTCTCCAATTATATAGTTATTTTCCACAGTAACAGTCCACAGTAGAAAATGTCACATGGATGTGGCAAATTGCTCAGTCTTGTTCCTTATCTCCAGCAACCAGCTTTGTGATCCTCAACAGTACACCTTAACCTCTTGGTGCCTGCTTATTCTTCTGGATTCCAGGGAAAATATCATCCTGCTGATGGTGCAGGGAGGTGTTGGACCTCAGAAGAGGACAGGCAGGAGTTCAAAAGCAGAGCTGAGACCCGAACCTCCCTCTCCTGTCTCTGAGTTTAGCCTAGCCAGGCATTGGAAGACTTTATTAATCAGATGAGAAAGAAACTTTTCTGTGAAACTGCAAGTGCTCTGCCTCTTCCAAATAACAGTCCAATGCCACAGCCTTTTTTAGGCAAAGTTTTCACTAAAGAGAACAAATGCTATGTATTCAGGATCCCAGATGTGCCAGGCTGACAGGGCTATTTTCAGACAATGGCAAGATCTATGAAATGTTTCCATTTATAGTTTCAGGAAGCGTACTCAGCATCTACTCTAAACTAATCTTTTAAATTCCCTCCATAGGCACTGTAAGTGAGCTCCTTTAGAAAGTAATTCATCCTGTGTGTATTTGACAACTGTCTGGAGTGGGATGAAATACGCTAGCAAATCCCATCCCACTTGCAGAAATTATGTGCCGTATAACTGAAAAATCACACATATTTTCTGCAGAAAATTTATTTATATAGGTTTTGCCTGAAAGCATCCTCAAGATTTATGTTTTACTAGAAGGAAGTTTGTATGGAAGAGACTGTGAATGACAAATACTCTCTCAGCTCTTCAGTATTCTGGAGGTTTATTTAACAGGAATAAGTACATTCCAGTGCATGTTTACCTCAGGCCCTCTGACAGACTAGTCAGGCAATTCTTCCAATGCAACACCTGCAAGGAGAGTGTCTCCTGTTAATACGAGAAGGGCTATCTTTTTGTTTGAATCCAAGATATAAAACACCACATCCCAGGGCTTCCAGGTATCTGACTAATAGTATAGTAACTGATTGTTCCCAGCTTAGAGCCAGGAGCCAACTTTCCTCTAAAACAATAATTCAAAATATTCAATATTTAACAGATGGTTGACATAGATGTTTATCCAAAGGGTACATGATCCTGAGGTATGAGGACAGAGTAAAATTGTTTGCTATTAAAGTTATCTAAACTGTGTGCAGTAAACAATTTATTCAATCACACTGAACAATTATCTCTGTTCCCAAATTATGCATGAGCAGTTCCCTGCTGACACTTTATTTTGTATGTTCATTATTCGAAATTGCTCAGTGAACAATTTCTATGAACTGCTTGCAAGTGATTTTTCTGGGACTTGATGGAAGGGCCTGCTATGCTTGTTCTAGCTCTACCTAAATCACATGATTGCCCCAAAAAACCATGAGAGCTGATATAAAGCACGTCGGAGTTCCTAAAGCAGAGCCATGGCACGCTTGTCACTGCCCTGCCAGGGCAGCTTTCTAAAGGCATTTGGGAATAATGGGAAACTGTCCCAGGGGGTTTGCTTCTTTCTGCAAATAGAGGAATACCAGATATGGAGTTTGACCACAGTGTTTGACTGGAACTCAGATAGTTATCGACACATTGCTCTCTGTTAACGTGAGGCAGCTCTCACTTCACACAAAATTGGAAGACAAGTAATAGAGCCATGCTTTCGTGTTGCATCTGTCCCCTCGCTGGGTGACAGCCCATTTTTAGGGGTCCCCGCTACAGCAGATTTGGCAGCACTGGGTGAACTGGCTGTGATTTTCTTCTTCCCTTTTTGGACAACTTCCACACACAAATAAAGTTCAAAACGATCATGGACAGATGTCTGCGCTAATCCTGAAGTAAACGCACTTCAGCTGCTGCTCTCAACGCTCCTTCTGCAGAGATCCCTACAAATTTGTGTGAGTCTGTGTGACTGTCTGTATAAGCCAAAGGAATCATAAATATTGTCAGAGTACAAATGTATGCCTGCTTTTGGGTGTTGGTACAGTGATAATTAATGTTTTGCTGCAGTGGTAGTCCTTTTTAGCTGTGCATTTTAATATTTGCCAGTGGCTATTTTTGAGAAGCAAAGGCTAGGACTGAACCTTCAGGATGTTGCATATTTGCATCGTTATCAACCATTTTCTAGGAATTTAAAAAATTACTGATAAGGATTTAGAATTCTATGCAAAGATATGAAAAGGAACTTAATAATGAATCAAAAAACCTAACTTTAAAACTTGAGGAATAAGGACAAAAAAGAAGTAGGGGGACGCTGAAGATGAGTCAAAGGAATTTTTTAAACAGGTGACAGAAAAAGCATACATAATTTGATAGTGAAAACAGTCCACCGTGAGGGGAAAAAAAAGGTAAATAGATTAGCTCAGAAGAACTTTGAACTGGAAAGAGATAGCTTTTTTAAATTTAATAAACTGTGCATATTGTAAAGGACTGTCAACATGTGTGCTGAGTTAGAGCATGCCACAACTGCTTCTTGCTATCTTGATCTTTAAGAGTAAATGTAAACAGAATTTTAAAAAATTTATTTTCTTCTAATTTCAATGAATAAATAAGACCACTCTTCTAAGTAATGTTTATTATGCTTCTTTTTTTTGTAAAGAAAAAAGCAACGAACAAAACCCTATTATATAGGGTTAAAAACAGGGGTACAGACCGCAATAAACATACATAGATATGTGATTATTGCTTTTGCATGTAGCTTAAGTACACATACCACTGTAAAAAGCACTTTCAGAACTAAAATGGCAACCACTATAGTTAACAAAAAGATACTAATAGCTTGTAAAATCAAAACCAATGTACAAATGTTTTATGTATCAGTATTTCTTGTCTTTTTTTTTCTGCTAATACTTACTCATTAATTCTTTAAATAATGAACATATTTCCTGTAAGAACACTATATTTTTGAAAAGCTGTAACCGAATGATAAAATGGAGACCCAGGGAGAAACAGAGCATAGTGCTCTATATCTGACTGTTTTTAGGAAGCACTTCATTCCCCTCACTAGGGAGATCTGCTTGAAAGTTTCATTTGAGAGGACTGAACTATTCTGTAAATGAAAACAGGACAGTTTTGCTTCATATTCAAAATAAGTATTCAAAATATTTTAGCTCTTAGTAAAATAGAATAGCTACTACAACTGGATTCCATAAAAGCTTTAAAGATTTTAATGCGAGAGAGTTAGATGAACAAAGCACAGCAGGGAATTCCAGCACAGCAGCTGTTTTATAGGAACTGCTGATACTCATCCTTGGGTATCCTGGCAGATGTGAACTGCCTGGCCTCACATTTGTTATGGAATAAGTAATTTTTCATTTACTCAGTGTAAGAGAACACATATGGGAAGATAAGGGGTCATACCTAATGTGTTCTAAACTCATCCCAAATCTTACCTTATCTCACCCTTGTAGCCATGTCCTACAGCTGAGCACTGGAAGTCCAAGCCCAGCATTGGGTATCTAGATTATCCTGCACTCTTCCTAAAACCCATAATGGGAAATATTAAAGAGATACGTGTGCTTCATCCCCACCTAGCCCAGACTCCTGCAGGCTGCTTGGGATCATCCCACCAGAATCCCTGCCTGGGGACAGGGACCTGCTCACCTCCTTCCACAGATCTGAGGTGCTTTAATGCTTGCCCATGATGTGCAGTTTCTGAAGAAGGGGACAGTGCTGCCCACTTCTATACAATTATGTGGTTAGAGCACTTATCCAATAAATGGGATTTTTGGCTTCAGTGTCTTCCTCGGCCTAATGTCCCTTACTCCCAGAAAATTATTATATCCCCCAGATTTAGACAAGTTTAGGTGGAGAGTTACTAGTGGATACAATGAAAACTATGGGATTCACTGCTGAAATAGTTATTTACCACCATTATTTTATTGCAGTTGTTTATTTATATGACATCTTAGTTCTTGGTCATCTATCTTTTATCATCATTTGTCTTCAAAACCCCACTCAGGCAGCAAAATAGTCCTGTCCCAATATACCACAGAGCCCTCAAATTAGGAGCTGCAGTTCAACTGACAACTTAAAAAATATTGCCTGTGAAGCCACAGTGGAAGAATAACTGCTATAAAATCCTTCTGCTCTAACAAGCTTTTGGGAACATCCCATCTTTTTTTTTCCACTCCAGAGCAAGGTTTAACAACATTTGTAGCTTGCAGAAAGATGATGTGGGTCTAAACCCTCTGCTGGCAGAACCCTCTGCCAAGTGACCCTCTAGGAGGGCATTGCTAGCCATGGTTTGGGACATGACCCCAAATCTGGAGCTCAGTGATGACATGCTTGTGCTGCCTTTCTCCTACACACTCCTGCTGATGAAGCTCCACCTACATGGTTTGATTCATCAGCATGAGGTGGCTTGATTTACATGTCAAGTTCAATACATCTTTTGATTCCCACAGACGCAGAATTACAGCAAGTAGAAACTGAAGGGACAAAAAACCTACAAGAAAAAAAAGTTAATGTGAATTAGATAAACAGAAAGAAAGGGTGTTTTTCCTTGGGAGCCCTGAACCTATTATATTTTAATGCATATTACTGTAAACAAAGTAAGTATTTTCAAGAGGGATCAACAAATCAGTTTTATATGGTATTTATTTTGTTGTATAGTAAAAAAATCTGTTACACAGTAACACACTGGGGGGAAAAATGTGCGTTCAATTATCACAGGAATAGAAAGAAAAAATATTAATCTGGTCGTGTCTGAATTCAATAAACCAATATTAATTTTTTTCTTTCCTATTTAAATAGTTTTCTTCCGTATAAATAGCTGCAGATTTTTTTCACTTTTAACATATGGTTTGCAATATCTGTTTGTATGAGCAACACAATATTGTGTTTTAAATTTTCATGTACATTGAGACCAAATATGTCTTATATTTATCATTGACAATAAGCAAAATCTGTAGAGCACTTTTTTCCTGAAAATGCAGCATCAGCATATTATTTAATTACTACAAGCTTATGCCTTTTTTTGTGGTATGGCACATCTGTGCAATATCATCCAAGCCTGTATTCAGCTTTCCCAATTTTATCCTAGGGGAGGTCATATCTCTATATGTAGAATTTGCTTCATTGCAAGGAAAATAGTTCTTGAAAACATAGGTCCTGGAGGGCCCTCCTCAATCACAAAGCCCAGCCTCTGTTATCACAGGCAAATGAATAAAATAACCTTTTTTTTTTAAGCGCTTAAAGTTTGCCTTGCATAGGGTATTAGCTACAAGAGTACATCGGGATGCACCCTCTCTGGCTATTCCATGGTTTCTGTAGTTTGGTGTGGACTTACATGATGGAACCTGTTACCTGTACTTGCACTATCAGTAGTTAAAAAAATACTACATAATGAAAGAACAGCAGGGTCAGTCCCATGCTCCTAAGCAGGCAAGACTTGCTTTGAAGTTCTAACTACATATTGCTTCATCCAACAAATTAATTTGCCAGAAGTCCAATTTAAAATAAACCTCTCTTGGATAAAATCTGTATGAAACTTAGTTCTCTCTTTCTCTCCTCCTCCTCTCTCTCTGTTTTGGACTGTCCTAGGCCATGGAGTTTCTTACCTTATGCAGCAAGTTTGAACCCTTCTGCAGGCTGTAAGGGCAATTCCAACATGATGTCCATAAAATTATAAAAACTTAGGAAAATAACTGATGAATGACCACATCATCACGTGCACAGATTCTGCCACTCTTACCTATAGCAGCATATAAATATAGACATAGCTCCACAGAAGGTTATGGAACTGGTGAAAATGTAAAATGTGAGTAAAGGGGAATCACTGCAGGATCAAGAAAAGGACTCATCAATAGCAGCATGGACTCAAGTATCCTCTTGTTTGAGCCAATTATGAAGGAGTCCGATCACCTCACTAATAGTGATTTCTGAGTAGTAACATAGGCATAAATTGGATGATGCTCAAGTCAGAACTTCATCTAGCTCCAAATGTTTATTAACCTATAAATAATCATAGAATCATAAAATGGTCTGGGTTGGAAGGTACTTTTAAAGGCCATCTAGCCCAACCCCCTTGAATAAGTGGGGATATCTTCAAGTAGATGTTCCTCAGAGCTCCATCCAACCAGAATTTGAATATTCCCAGGGACCTGGCATCCACCATCTCTCTGGACAGCCTGTTTCAGTGTTTCATCACACTCATCATAACAAAATTCCTCCTTATATCTAAATATATCCTTGAATTTAAAGCCATTACCCCTTGTCCTATCACAAGAGGCCCTATAAAAAGTCTGTCCTCATCTTTCCTGCAGGCCCCTTAAAGTACTGAAAGGCTGCAACATAATGTCACCTGGAGCCTTCTCTTCTCCAGGCTGAGTGACCCCAACCCTCTAATGACTGGGTGTTTATGATCTCACAAAACTTGTCTAATTTCACTGACATCATTCTGAGTAGGTCTTCACTTAGGTAGATTATACAGCCCTCCCAAAACACTGGTTTATGAGTTGCATGCCAGAGTGTATTTCACTGCATGTTTTAGAAGTGCTGTCCAGAATAAAATAAAAACAGAAGTAGAGAGAACTCCTGTCTTGCTTCCAGTCCTTTTGTGTGTACTTACATTATTGTAGATATATCTTTTACAGCTGAATTTTACAGCTGAAATGTTCTGCTAGTCATGTCTCAAACAGATGCTGGAAAACTAGAAACAATTTTTTGAAAATGACTCAAAGCCCAAAAAGCACAGTAGCAACAGCTAAACAAGATTAGCTAAGAGTATGTTCAGATATCGACTCAGATGTGTCCTGGTAGAGATTTCTGACAGTAACCAATTCCAGCAGAGAAAAGCATCACAGAGGCTTGTGTTTGGAAAGTGTGTGACAGAAACCAAGGCATACAACAGTCACGAAAAAGAAAAAATTATCCAAGTATGACATGAAGCACTGATCATTCCCCAGTATCTTTCTAAGCAGTATGCTATAGTTTAAACGGAATATATAAGCTTGATATAGAAATTGGGTGAGTAAGACTCTTTGGTCTTATTTTAAGGTGAAGACGATCAAATGAATTAACTTTAGTAGGATCAGAAATTAGTAAAGATGAGCTTTCTTGAATATGGGCCAAACCCATATATTCAAGAAAACCAAGGAGAAGATAATTCAATTATTTTTATTACACCTAAATCTAGAATGAGATCTCTTTTATGCAGTTATAACATTTTTGTTCGTAGATTGTTGAAACATAAAATATTAAGTATAAACTTCACGTTGGTCCAACACATGTTATAGCATGACAAATTTAAAAATTCTGTTTATCAGAATGAGGTGGGGGATTACTTTTAAATGGCTCGTTAAAAAAGTGTAAGGTTTTTAGAGCAGCTCAGCTGGCTGACAGAGAGGGATTGTGAGGCACAGCACAAGTGACATCCACAAGTAATGATGCACTTTTCCCCACCTCAGGCACTGCTGACAAGTAGGACATGACACCAATCACAGCACTGAAGTTACATGGGAACACCTGTGCTGAGCCACACCAAGGGGTCAGGTAGTCTGCTGTCCTGTCCCTTAACCAGAAAAGGTTATAGGAAGAGGGCACACACAGATGTACAGCCTTACTACATGCTGCCAGCCTCTGGAACTTCATGTCTGAGTTATCATCTGAACAGGTCTTTATAAGACATCAGCAAACAGTTGGCAATTTTTTCCAATTCTCTTTTGACCAAGACAAAGTAGCTCTGTGACTCAGGGACTTCATGCATTAAGCAGTACATACAGAATACATTGCATGGAAGGGTTTTGAGAATGATTTTGGGATTATCACATTGCATACTGGGGTATTTATCTTTGGCAGGTCTTCCTCTCTGAGAAAGCAACATAAAGCTAAAAGCAAAACTTGTACAATATTATCTGCTCTACACTAATTGTCCTTCAAACAGGTAGTGTTTCACAACACTTCTAATAGCTTTTTTATACATACTGCATGATTATCTTTCAAGCATAAGAATGTATCATCATTTTAAGTCCTCCAGAAACAACTCACAGGATCTAAACTTATAGGTATACCCACACATAGAGAAGCACACAAGGGTCATCCTACCAAACAGGCCAGCAATTTTAAAATATTAAAAATATTATCTACTTCCAGACATATCAAGCAGCAATCCATTCTCATAAAATCGTAATGCTTCTTATTTTTTTTGATGACTGGCAGGCATCAGGCAAAGGAAGGTGAGTTAGCGAAGACATTCAGACACTTCTCTTCAAAGGCACAGTGACCCCAAGGGTCGAAACAAACTCTCTCCTACTGAAGTGCGATCTGAGGCTCCCTTATACCATTAAAACACCACAGAATTAGGGAGAGAATATCTTTTCAATCAAGAATTTCATAGGCACAGAAAAGTGAGTCTAGAAGCTAAACAAGAATGTGTCAGTTAAAAATTGTATTTATTGCTGCAGCTGCTTTAGTCTCTTCCCGACAAACATAGCTAAAAAGAACATTATACAACAAACTCCAATGGTGTGGCAGTAGATTGATTAACATTATTTACTGTATATGTCGTGAAGGGCACTGACACTGCAGAAGCCCAGGTCCTATAGAATCGCATTCTATCAGAAATGCTACACAACCATTTCCCTAAGTTGTATTTGCAGCAGTTACAGCTGCTTTATTTTTCTAATGCCAGCAATGACATTTATGTTTGTTTTCATATAATACCTCTTAAGGACAGTCAGAGAGAAACCAATCGCTCATGGGACAGAATTTGTTGTTTTGTTTGGGTTTTTAACAGTCTTGCTGGGTATTTCAAAATCTTTCATTTCTTCAAGAAACAAACCAAATGCAATCGGTCCTTAGCCTTTTTTCTGCAACATTACTCATGTAAATTGAGAGAACGCTCACATGGCATAAAAATGAACATTATAAGCAAGTTGCTATATTTTGAAGACAACTTACTTGTTTTCATTGACTATTCTGACTATACTTCATTATGACAAAGTTTTTTGGGGAAAATATAATTACAAATACCATGAGCTTGCTTTAAAAAAAAAGCCCCAGCAAAACAACAAAACAACACACCACCACAGAGGCCACCACAATTGCAACAAGACCTCAGACTGTTCTGATTTGTTCTCCTCCAAAAGGAAAGAGATGAAGATAACAGGAAAATCAACAGCAAGTAAACATATTGCACAGACAGTCAAAATGCAGAAGCCAACCTGTTGGCTTTAGACAGAGAATTCAACCTACTCCAATTAACATAAATGGCACTTGTCAGTCAAATTTGGCTTCATCTGCTTTTGTCTCTGCTCTTCTGCTTTGCCCCCTTCCATCTCCCTTCATCGCTTTGAGGAATGGCTGCAGCAGAACTTTCCTTCCTAGGAGGGTGTGAGGAAGGAGCCGCAGTTTGTAACCCCCGCGGGTTTGCGGCGGGGGGACCCTCGCTGGAGGTGGTGGGAGTGCTGGGAGGGCTGCACGGGAGGGGTCTCTGGCAGTGCAACGTGGTAGAAGTTGGGTAAGCGAATGTCGTACCTAAAGCCCTGCCCCACGTGCACCCTGTCGTTCAGGGCATACAGTTTTTCAGCAATGTCGCTCCCAATTAAAATCGAGAACAGGCGGGAGATGAAGCGGTGTTTAGCGAACAGCAGGTAGAGCTTCTTTCTCCTCCAGGCCACGTACCGACAATCTGTCTCTGCCGTAAGTGTTACCTAGAGAAGAGAGAATTGAAGAACCAGGTGACGAGGTGGAGGTGTTGCTGCTGCTGCCCTTGCTCAAAAGGCACCCCCCTCTCCCAGCAGAATCTGTGTCCTGCAATTAGAGCCTTTTAATCGAGCTCTGAGAGGTTACTATATGCAAAAGACAAGTGAGAAAGGTGACTGGATATGGACTAAGCGATCACATCTAGTCAGCCTCAATGACAATATGCCTGTGCCCTCACGGCCAGGATGCCCTGGCTCAGCCCCGCACTCCCCGCTCCACTCTTGGCAGCCTCAGCTGAAAAGGCAGGTCTAAAGAAAGCTCTCGACAAATGCCATTTGTCCCCGTGACAGCAGACATCAGATCCAACGCAGACAGGAGGCAGCGTGTCGGTCAAGTGACAGCAGTGGGAGGGCTCACAGAGCGCAGGGGCAGCCCCGGCTGTCACCGTGTCCCATGCGGTGACCCGTGCCAAGCTCTGTCACAGGCACCTCGTCCCCTGGCTCATCTCCCACTGGGAAACCTCTTCAGCACCAGCTTCTACCCACCCCGAGGGAACTTGGCTTCTCAGGGCTGAATAGCAGTGCAGCCAAAGAATGCAAACAGAGCCTACCTCCCAGATTAGCTTTAAGAAAACCCCTGTTTGTTGTAACAAGATACAAACAGCAAAACCAGTACAGCAGATAAAGAGGACTTCCCTCCCCAAACTAACGGGATGCCACTTGTTTGTACAGTATCACAAATGAAACTCACAACTGAATAAATCTATTTCTAAATCAAACAGTACTTGAACAGTTTCCTGTATTACTGGGGAAAAAAAAAAAAAAAAAAAAAAAGAAGAAGGAAACCCCTTAACTTTTACCTGGAAAATTCCCTCTTCTGTTGGCCTCAGTGAATCCCATTCAGGAGAGTCCAGAAACTGAAGAGGAAAAATATAATGCAGAAACTCCCCATCAACTGTCACTCTGATCCTATCAAGATAAGATGTGTAATTTGTTAGCACTACCAGTACACCAGCAATGACTACAAGAATGTGCTATTTCTACTATCTGAGGAATTGAAATACAGCTTTAAAAGCACGAAAAGGCAATCAACGGCCAACAGTATTTTAATTATGTTTTTGAACCCAACTTGCTCAGGCCAGTTGAAAGAGAATGCATGCAACTGAAATGGAAATCTTTCCAAGCCTTATTCAAACCACATTATTCTCTCTGTGGTAGGTCTGTGCAGTGATGCACAATCTTTGCCATTAAAAGGCCAGCATGCACTGGAGAGGTGAAAGACCAAAGCCCATAACAGCATTTACCTGTTTCCCCCAAAAACCGTGGGATTTACTTCTAGTTTTGGCAAATACACATTTTAGAGGTAACAAGGTGGCAAAATCTGGGAGTGGGAAGTAGAAGTGCCCCATGGCATGTGTTAGGCAGGCCTCTCTCCATGTTCAACAGGAATTACACGGCCACAGGACTATGTCTGGAGCCAGAAGAACATCCTGGAGGTATGGGATCTCTGTGTGAATGCTGTGGCCTTCTGAAGATGCCAAAGAAAAATTTCTTTTCCTTTCTACTTTTTAAGTAACATATAAGTTTGAAGGTGCACAAGCAGCCCTGTACCACATGAAGAAGGGCAGCAGGAACTCTGGGTGATCCCTGACTGGCTGGGCATGTAGAAGGATGGACATCTCTCCTTTGGTAAGACCAAAAGCAATCTCCATGAGCTACTTCCTAGACAGCTCCCAAGAATGCTCTGAACCAGGGTGTCACTAAGGAAAACTGCCTACAATCCATGAAGTTCATTGCAAAATGAACCAGATGAGTGTCAAGCTGCCTACAAGTTCCATCCATCCATGCAGCAGGCTATCAAAAAGCACTCACAAAGAGTCCCATCAAGGACAGTCCATGTCCATCACCTCTGGGTGTCCCACCTACTCCCGTGGTGGTCTGGTACTGCACCCCGCTTTGCATACAGTACAAAAGCTAGTATTTCCCTCCAGGAAAGCATCAGCAAAGCTGCCAGAAGGCTCTCCTGGAAGCAGGGAGTACAAGCAGGTGGATTTACTGCCTCAGGGTCTAACACAGGGCCACAGTATACAGTAAATGTAGACCCAGTTCTGAAAGGCTTGATAAGGCTCAACTATGTCCCCTTGTAATGAAAGGGTGCTTTTAAGTCTTTTGCTCTTCCTTACTGATACTCTTCTCCCACCACCTTGAAAGCAACCGAATACAATCCGTATCAAAGTCAAGATCTCTATTAAACAGAGTTTATCTCAGTATACTCAGTTTTGTAACTTTTTGTCCCATTTCAGATGATACTAGTAAAGAAAAATAGGATAGATGCTGTGCTCATCAGCTAGGCAGTAGATAGATAGCAAGCCATAACCTGAAGACTGAAAAACAGCTGAAAGACTGAAAATTTATTCCCTTTATCTGCCTAACCTGTTAAATGCTATGATACAGCAGCCTGGAAAAGAATGACTTGAAATTCTTTTCTTAATGCTATTACAGATTCTGTGCTTAGTGTTTTCGTGCTAGTGCTATCCTAGACAAGTGTATTTAATCCATTAATATTTATATGACTTGCATTAATATTTAATCTATTGCACTGGGAAATAAACAAACAATACACAAATCAGGCTTTTTTTTTCCCCCTTCTTTCATTTTCAGTAGGGAGGGGAAAATAAAGATATTTGCAGTAAACCCGAACAAAGCAATACAAACCTGCCTGACACAAGCAAGGACAGTTTGTCAATGGGTGTTTTGCCCTGCATGGCATAGCAATGTTCCTTCTCCAGGGTAATCACTTCTGCATCGCAGCACAAGACAATCTTCCTGTACACAGTCAAGGAAATTCCCAGAGGCTGGAAGAGAGCACTGTAGAGTTCCTGGAATTCTCTGTCAAAGGCAACACTCCGAACTTGGTAGGTAACATAAGTGAACTGGACGAAGCATATAGTGAACAGTACAAAATTCCAGGAGAATATATCAGCAGCACAGACATCCAGCCAAGCCCAAACAGAAGAGCAGAGAAAGCCCAGTCCAAGCAAGCTGAAGACGTAGAGGAGCCCAAAGAATCCACTTCCACCCATGAAGCCCACAACAAAGAGAATACTGGCTAGGTGGTAGATAGATCCCTCCGCCTCTTGCTTCCAGGTGGTACACGTAGGATGTGCGTATATCAAACTTTCCCAAAAACTTGCATTATCTCCCATGGCTGGAATAATTTTTTGATTCAGTTGAATCTTGGAAATTTTTATTTATGAGATGCAGCTAGTGAGGTCCTTTGGTTTTCCATTCTTGCAATCTCTACTCAATGATCACATAACATCAGGGTCTCTTTCGGTAGTGAAGTTGCACTTAGGATTTCCAGCAACTAGGCAGCTAACGTTCTCAGTGCTGTTTCTCATCAGTTCATGCATTGTTTTGACTTTGGTCATGTCATCTGTAGCTTCATCTGATCTGGACAAGTGAAGAAAAGATGAATTGCTTATCATTTTCATAAATTAAATTTTATCAAAGTTTTATTGCCTAAAACCACAGACTGCATTACAATCTTCCAATTACTCTTGCAGCTCTGTGATTCCAGGATCAAACTTCAATATTCATTCAAGTGAAGATCATGTTTTCCGTATCTGTGATCCCTGTAGCAACCACTGAACTGCCACTAAATTCATGTATGTTGCATTCACAACATCCTGTGACAAGCCTTTGCACAGCCCCACTGCTGAAAAGGTAGTCGGATTTGTTGGTCCAGACCCTGCTCCCTGAGAGCCTTTTTTAATGTCCTACCCAGCTCTTTAACAGGAAGAGACAGTGAACTCTCCTTTCTTGTTCACCTCCTCCATCTCACTCTGGATTTCGGTCAAATCATTCTCATTAAAGGGTTGAGCAAAGCTGCTCTCTCTTTCGGGAGACAACAAACTCCATCCCCAAACACCACAACAAGGGAAACCCAAGTGTCACAGGGAATGGTCCTTTCTACTCCAAGGATAACAGGCAAAAACCTGTCATATGTAAGGAAGACTGCAAAGCTTAAAGGCATCTTGATACAGGTTATTACAACATGAAGTAGTCCTGCAAAATACTACTCAAGGGACATTTACAAAGCAATTTTATAATATTCAAAGTTCTACATCATAAAATTTCATGCCATGGACTTCAAAATTTTATTGTTCAACACTCTAAAATATGAAACATGCTATTTATTTTCATATGGTTATGTATCCCTTAGAGTTTTAAAAGGAAAACACAGAACCAACAAGCATAAAGAAACCTCAAAATAAATTTAAAAAAAAAAATCAAAACCAGCTTTCCGCATCTGTCTTTTAAAATAAAAATACATACTTCAATGTGAGATTACACATGGTAGAAATTTAAAAACCAGAATATATTTGTGTTGTAATCAGGATTGAAACCTCCCAAAGCCTTACTGTCTGGTTCTTTTCCTGGTAGAACAGCAAGGAAACGAAGAACTATCTTGCTATCAAAATTATCAGATTCTCTAGAATATTAAAGTAGTTTGGGTTTTTTTTCCCCTCACAAGAGCCACAGAAGTCAATACTTTAAAAGCACTGCCATTGCAGTGAAGCATCCAACATCATTCATCAGGGCTTTCAGTTGTGCTTCTTTTACAATGACAGGTCTAAGAAATTAATAAAGAAAATTTATATCATATTTCCTAGCCACCACAGCATTACTTCTTTAAAGTCTATTCAAACCCCAACATTAATTCTGTGATTGAATAACACTAGTGGTAAATAAAGACATAAAATCCTAAACAACTGAGCAGCAGAGCTCGGAAGAACAAGTTAGGAGGAGACTCTCCCTCTCTGGGAGTGGTGATAAGAAAGTCACTGGTCCATAAAAATACCATAGCTAAAGAGCACAGAACCTCTCAAAATACAATGCTCAATATCCTCCTGCAGTGTAAGAACCAGCATTACAAGAATAAGGTAGTTTACAACTATAACCTTTTCAATTTGTTTCTTTATCCAAATACTCTCTTCCGGTACAGGATTCTCCTCAGATGTAGGATTTATCTCTTGGAGACTGGGAAACTGCATCAGCTATGAAGAAGTTACCCAGGTATGGTAAGATCACGAGGAAGTTTAGGTGGTACTTCTGTGATCAAGGGGTAAGATTTTTGAATGAAAAGAAAATAAAACTGGAACACACAGTCCCCAGACCTCGTGTTCTGGATCCACTCAGCATTCCCAATACATGGTCAAAAATCAGTAGCAGAAGTTTTTTGTTCGACTGATTGGTTTTTTTAAAACAGAATCACTGATAACAGTGATTTTGGATTATTGTTAATACTTCTACTCTCCTGCCAACATATTGCTCTAAGCAGTTTTACTGAAGACCCTAATTTCTAAAAGAAAACAATAAAAATCAGTGTTTTGAAGGGAACCATGACTGAGGAGTTACAATGGAAACTGTATGCATGCCACAAACAAAACCACAGTGGATCAGTAATTTATTTTACATTACCAACATCTTGTCATCACGTAAGGTCACGCATTGCAATAATTTGACACGACATTATAGCAATTTCACAAAATGTACGTTCAATTTTTAATTCACTTATTGTATTCTCAGTCTGCCCACACTACAGCGCACAGCATTTCTGTAAAGCATCTATTCATGACAAGATGGGCCAAAATAATATGGAAAGAACAGCATGCCACTAGGACACAGACATACGGTCATCATATACAAAACCAAAGTCCTGAGAAAACTGTCCTGCATTTGTAAGTGTTGATTTTCAGAATGGGACCTGTCTTCCAAAACCACTGTGTGGAAAATTCCCATTTATTCCACTAGTTCTACACAATGAGAACTTTTACTGTGCTGCAGCATCTCCCAGACTGGAGAGGGCCTCTCTCCTTCCGGGCAAGAGGAAAGGCAAAGGAGGGAGGCCAGTGCTAGCCCAGAGTACAGCCTTACTAACACAACACTCTCCTGAGCTACACAAGGTGTGCGGGCAAAGCCAAACCCTCTGGAAATACTGACAAAACCTTCTCCTAAATGGGACCGATTTCTCAGGGCTATGGTGAAGAACAGGCATGCTTGCTGCCAGTGACTTGTAGGCAGAAAGAGAGGATGCAGCTCTTCTCAGGCAAAAAATCATTCTAATATTTGGGAGCTAAAAAATGTTGGTAATTGTAAATAGAGCAGAGATAATAATAGGTGTCAGCCTAAGAATAGTAAAATTTCCAATTTTGAAGGTTATTTAGTGCTAGATAAGGCCTCTCACATTTTTCTTTACTACAAGTAAAAGTTCCTACAAGTCCAAAATTTAAACTCTTGAGGGTTTCAGAACAGTCGTTCTAATTAAGCCTTTCATCTACTGCAAGTGAGGTTTTGGGGGAGAAAAATCCCCCAAACCAAAAAACCAAACAGCTGTGAGACCAACTGAGTCATCCCCCATAGTAGCACATTACCATTTGTAAGCACCTGGAAGTGACACCATCCTGTCACTGAGGTGCTTTGGTCTTCTGCTCTGTTTCATGTCCTGCTGCGATTGCCCTGGCTGTGGTGAACAGTTATTGCTACAGATTCATCTGATGGCGATGATCCAGCAAGCAGGAAACAGCATTTAAAGCAGGTGTCTTGGCTCATAAAGCTGAAGAACTGTCTCTTCCCAAGCAAACGTTGAGTACTTTCTACTCCATCCCCTGCCTATGGAAAAGGAGCACGAAGCACAGCACGCTCCCTGCCATGGGACTGCCATAACCAGAATGACACACACTGACATCTGTAGGCTGCCAAAACCCAAGCTTCATGCAAGATGAGTCCTCCCAGCTCGAGAAGATGTGCCCCGCCAACACAGGCTGAATTATTGAGATGCTTCAGAGTGTCTTGCCCCACCGCACATCCCACCTTCTCCAGCAGGAGCAGATGAAGTGATGCGAAAAATCGGCCCAGGCTAGAGATGTGAGCAATATACAGTGGCATGGACTTCTTTAAAATAAACAACAGTGCTGAAAGGACTGAGATGTCATCAGAAAGTGTTAAAATCACTGAGTTTGCTGGAGTTTCAAAGCAGTAAATGGAGTATTTATCTTATACTCTACCAAATAAATACCTGCTGGCAACTTCAAATTTCAAATAAGCAGTACACTAAACCAGTCAAAACAGAATGAATTTGTATTGCATAAATGCACATTACAACCTTCCCCTCCTCAACTGGGTGTTTCCCCCACACATTGCAGTATTCACACAAAGAATTACCCATTATGTACATTTTCAATTTGCTTGAGAACTGTGCACTTTACCCCATTTTTGTCACTGATGACTCAAATTCAACTCTGAGAAGCTCTGAGTGTTAGCTACTGTGTCTGGATCACAATAATTCCTGCAAAAAAAAAAAACAACCCTAAAAGCCCTGAGGCCACCAGGAGTTCTCTCTTTGGTCTTTTTAATTAAGTCAAAAGTAAAGCTATTCAGAGTTTGAATAGTCCTTTATTTAGTTGCCTTATCCCAAGTACTCCAAAAGAAAGCCCTCAGCACTTTCAGACTGTACATGTTGACAGGCTACAGAGCTGCACGTGCTAATTGTGTAACCAGCCCGGGTGAATGGTTTGCTACAGGTTTGGAAGCAAAAGGAAAGATTTCCCTTTACAGCATATATACACTTTTTTGCACAAAAAGAGATTATGCTGGATTTAGCAGGATTTGTCTCACCGGTTTTAGCCACTACAGTGTGTTTGTTTATATGTGAGCTAGAGGTCATTGCCTGGCTCAACAGTCCAGCAACTCCACCAGGAGCAAGGCGGTCCCTCCAGCCAGGGGGAGTCCTCCTGGCCTGGACACCCCCCACTGCTAGAGGGACGAGCTCCAAGCACCCCCTCTAGGCTCACAAATTACATCTGGTCTAGCAATCATTTAGATTACAGAAAGCAACTTAGATTACAGAAAGCTCCTTAATTTCGTCAAGTAGTTTCACATGCAATGTAGATGCATACATCAGTTAAGATACCTCTTCCTTCCATTCGTCCCTACATCTCTGGAATGCCCTCTGTGGCCCCTACTGACACCTATTGCTCCCAGTCCCTGTTTATATTGCATACTTTGCCCAAGCTACTTTCCTTCTGCAGTGGGGCTAGACACCCACAGGGACCAATAGAACCAAACTCCTCATTGCAATGCAGTGTCTAACTCAGGGCACAGAGGAGCTCTGCACCTACAAGGAGCTATGGTTACGTGCCTATAGGCAAGTATGGGCAGGTGAACAAGCTGTTTTCAGTGATCAGCTGTCCCTGGACCCACTTCTGGATGAAAACGCATGCAGCAATAAGGACAGTAACTAATAACACAAGCTACCTTACCTTAAACTTCTTGAGACTATATCCTAGAGAAAGCTGTAATTGTAATACTGGAAAACACAAGGTTCCCCCAGCAAAATGCAGCCTGCAGGAAGGTGGAAGGAAGATGAGGAAGAAAACAACTACCCAGTCTAAAAGGCAACAGTATCAAGATAATCCGTCACTATAAAACTAGATATATTCAGATTTCAAAGACACACAAGCATACATAGCAAAGGTAATTAATTAGTAGGATGGCTTTAAAGATTTCCTTTGCTGGGAATTAAAGAAGGTAAGATGCTGTCTGGTCCCTAAAATAAATCTGGGTATACTATTATAAAAAAATTATTTACTTTGATTCTATTTTTTATGCTACAGGAAATCACATTAGATGATCGCAACAATACCTCCTGGACTTTTGTTTAAGTTACTTGATATAAAAAAGCTGTATATACCTAGAAAGTTTTGGAGCTGGTCTTTCCAGAGAAATCCATAAGCCTGTCTCAGATACCAACTAAGAGCTACTTTAGACAACAGAAAACACTGAAGATAGTTGTATCTCTGAAATTACTCCTCCTATAGACATTATAGATGAAACCTTCATCTGTGTGGAGCCAGCATGCCTTCCTGAGAATGGTTTTCAAAGAAAGGGAAGTGTTCAAAGACAGGGATGTGAATGCTTTACCATGGAGCCTGTCTGCAACCTGAGCAACCAAGCCTCAGGATCCCACTCCCTAGGTGAGCATCATCGCAGAATGAAGAGGGACTGCAGGGCAGTTCTGTGTCCCTTCTGCACAACATCACAGCTTCAACGAGAAGGGCAGCAAGTGACCCACACACACGAGTCAAAATGAGTCACTGGGAGCACACTCATGGGAGGAGAGAAGATGGATTAGCACTCCCTCAGGTTGAGGCAGGCATCTCATGTCCCATTCATGTCTCATCACTGTCTCACCCACTGGATCAGTGCTCTGAGCAGAGGCTGTCACGTGGAAGGTTAAGTGTCTCAGGAGTCTCTGCCTAGTCCTTCCAGTACCTCCCTGGTCTTTAATTCCCAAACTGGACACCCCCCGCAACACTGAGATCATCCATGTGATGTGATACCTTCCGGGACAGCAATCCTTCTGATAATGCTCAGAGCTGCAAACAGGCAGCTGTGACATGTCCAGCCACCAGTGGTGCTTCACTGCCTTCAGGGCAGCTCTGAGAAACAACAACCAGCCAAGCAGGACTTTCCAGGGCCAAAGCCCCATTCCGGTCAGGCAGAATTTAGGCTACCATGCTTAAGGATGTTCAAACAAGCAGCCCCTTCAGTCAGCTGCTGCCCAACCCTGGAGACACCCCAATGCCACCTCTACACTGAAGTCAATGGTCCACACAAATGACCCACCAAATGGCATGAGGCCAGCGACTGGTTGTCCTCCTTGCCAAGTTGGGCCTGTCTCCCATCTCCCTGGTGCAGCAGATACAGAGCTGCTGTCTCCAAAGCACAGCTCTTCAACGGGAAACATTTCCTTTCAGACTTTCCACTCATTGAGCTTGTTTGGGTGCAGCTGGGAAAGTCTGATTCTGCCTACAATTTGCTTAAATTCCTACTAACTTTTTTAAGAAGTGGAAAAAAGCTGGGCAGGGGGAGGTCTTGAGAGAAAAAGAAACCCCACAGTAATACAGAAAGAACAGTTTAAGGTTCATTAGGAGCACCGCATACAGTGAAGCTGGTGTTATTTAGTCTTTAATTATTTAAAGACCAGCTAACTATAAACAATTTACAGTCCTTCAACATTTCCCCATTTATCACTGTAAAATACACGGTGCAATTCTCTGTGGTTGCAAAGCCAATGCTGAAGACACTGTCTATTTTATTATCTAGACAGTGTCTGAAAAGAAATAAAAATTACAGATTTCTTTCAATTTGAATCAGAATTAATGAACCGTAAGTACGTGGCATTCCCGCCAAACTGAGAAGTACAATCCTCTTTCTCCTTTTTTTAAGGTCTTTGGCTCCTAAGAAAAACAAATATGGAATGGTAGTCAGACTTTTTTTCAACTAACTATAGATTGCCAGCACTTGGATAAATTTGAGCAAGGCTCTTGTATATAGAACAGCATTAGCCAAAAACCAATGTCTGTTTTATTGTGTTTGAGAATAAAACTTGAAAGGAAGTACAAGTTCAAACTTCTCTCCAGTTCAACTTTTAAATTAATAGTGGAGAAAGCAGCCACAGTGCACATTTCACAAGTGCTTTAAAAGTGGGTTAATGAACTACAGCTGAACTCCGCAGAATTCCGCTTAAATGAGTTTGTATGGTGCAGTAGTGCCTTTCAATGGGAATGCATTCCAATGACCTGACATGAACTTGATTTCCCCAAAAAGAGACTTGGTTCACCACACCATACCTGCTTGTAGAACTGGCTTACAGAGTTGTGCCATGAGCCGTGTGTCCAAACACATAAACACAGACTGCCTATCATCATCTGGAGACACTGACCAGAGCTCTTCTTGGCAAAGTAGGGCAACACACTAAAATGATAAAATAACGTCTCCTCTCTGAAGAACCCACACACTTAATAAGAAGATCAAATGTAGCTTCAGCTAACAACCCTTTTCTTGAATCCTAAATAAACTGTCTGTTCTCAACTTTCATCATAGAAGCTTTACCTGACACAAACTTCGCCTTCACAGTTATCTGTGAAGGCAAAGTTTTTGTCAGGGACCACAACTGACCACAGTTACCATTTTCTTCTGTTTCAGTATTTAATCTCCTCACTAGAGGACTTGCAGTGTACTGCTTTGCAGGCAAGGCATTTCTTTAAAACTTGACATTTTAAGCTACTTTATTATTTGGCACCACACGGAACTTTGTGGAATGCCTGAACAGGACCAGTTCTGCAGAAGTGGAATGCATCTCTTGTTTTGCTGTGGTCAGTGAAGACATTTTAACTCATACGTATATAATCATATTCTCATTAAACAACAAAGTAGCGAGAAGCCCCAGTTCTGGAACCCAGGTTTCATCAGTGACATCTCTGTAACACCATCAGGTGGTCCATGATTCAATATTACAAGAGATCTGCTATCTAAAATGTTTGCCCATAAAGTGATTGACAGTCTAAATGCACACAAAGCTTTACAGAACAGATGAAGAAAATGTGATAAAATATTACAGTTTGGAAGAATTGTAATTTCATTTATTCCAAACCAGCAGCAATTTTTGCTAGTGTTTGGCTAGAAAGATTTTAGTTTGGGGAAGAGAAGTGCTTTGTGTCGCTCGTTCTATCTTTGGAAAGGAGCAACTGCAAATGCAATTTCAGGGTTCATCTGCTCTTACCATTAATTGATGGAGAGAGAGAAGAATCAAACATCGCCAGCCTACGAAGCAAAGCCCCAGCCGGAGGAAGAAATCTCCGGATCCCGAGGTGGTTTTGTGACAGTAGAGATATTCCCCGAGCCAGCTCTTCTGTCAGTGAGCGGCAGCAGCTGCACCCGGGCAGAACCAGAAACCCCGCTGTCCTAAGGGACAAACCCTAACCCGAGACACGCAACGAAGAGTCCCACTTCAGAGCGAGCCCTGGCGAGGGGAAGCGCTGGGCAGCGAGTCACGCTCCTCTCTAAAGGGGACACGGCAGAGCTCTCCAACTTCCAGACAGGGCCGACTCGGGAGCTCCGGTTACCCCCGCCGGGCACGCAGGGAGGGAGGGCGTCCCTCTCGGGGCAGTGACCTGTCACCCCCGCTCAGGACGCCGCCGAGTCCTCGGGGCGGGCAGCCTTCCCTGGACTGCCGCTCCCCGCCGCCGCCCCGGCCCCGGTGCGGGTGTCCCGGAGCGCGGCGGTGTCGGAGGCGCCCCCGGCTCCGCTCGCCCCCGGCCG
>VZRV01008972.1:1858587-1972760 GCA_013398115.1 Falcunculus frontatus | reverse complement strand
CCGCGGCGGCCGCACTCCTCGGCCCGGCCCCGCTCCCCCGGGGCTCCCGCGCCGCCGGGGGGCGCCGAAGGTGTCGGGGCGGGGACGGGGGAGGCGGTGCCGCCGGCGGCGGGGAGCCCTCGGGGACGGCAGAGCGCTAAACTTGCGCACCCTAAAACCCGCTGCGGGCGCAGCCCGGATGCCGGGCTGGACGGGCACGCAAAACCTGCTGCTCCTGGCACGGCTGTCTGGGGTTAAACTGTCTGCAGCTGCTGGTTTGGAATAAATGAAATTATAGTTCTCCTCTCTTTCACCTACTAACCCCAGCGAAGTGTTTCTTCAGAAGGGAGATGCGCGCCTTCAGGGTCGCCTTCATCGCAAGGCTGGCACGCCATTCATGCCCGGTTTTCAGTTACTTCGTTTCGGAAGAAGCAAATGCCTCCCCAAGAACACAGAGGTGTCAGTGCATGAGCCTTTCCGTGTACTAGCCACGCACTTGTTCTGGTCATCACTTTGTGTCTCGGGGAGAGAGAGTTTATTGACGGAGGGGGAGGAGGAGGCAGATTTACAAGTTGTTAAGATAGAATAAATTACAGTATTTTAAATGTGCAACTGCTCCTACTACAGAAGCTATTTGTCAGTAACAGGAGCATAAGCAATAATATGTTTTAAGTAGTAAGTGTGGAGAAACTTGTGTGTGTGCGAGCGGCCAGCTCTGAGGTCCCACGGCGGGCTGGCACGCTCGTCGTGCAGCAGGGCACTGACGGAACCTTCTCCAGAAGTTAAAGGACAAAGCAACCTATCCTGCTCTAGGTAAAGGGATCAACACTTCTGTGAACTTGCTTTCCCGAGGGGGTTCTTTATTTTCAAAGACTTTTTAGCTCCATGTTTGCCAGGGAAGAAGATGCATACAGTTTTGGAATAATTGATTCTCTTAAAACTTGAGAAAATGATGAGCTGGAGCACTTTAAGCTATCCTGAGTTACATATACTCAAATCTTCATTATCTGATTACAGCACTTATTTTTGTATTTATTATTTTTGAGGGGGAAAAGTTTTTTTATATATCTATTAGGGTATGTATTAAGGTTCTTGTAGTTAATGAAACATTTAAAGGGGTTTGCAGTGTAGCTCCAATACTTACCTTTCAGGCATGCTTTTTCACAACTAGTTTATGCTATTTCACAACTAGTTTAATTTTAGCAGTATAATTTGAGAGACTTCTAAATGGGCAAAACTGAGACAGTACTGATTCATGGGTTTTTTTCCTTTTTGTTCTTTATACTTGGATGGAGTTGAAAGCACTTACTCAGATTTATCCCCAGTTGAATTGGGCATAAATGCCCATTATATTTACTCTTCACTGGAATGGTCACAAAGTGATGAGGAAATACATAATAAAGGAAGAGTGCTACATCTACTGAGATTACATTATTCCAATAAACCACTGTTCCTCCTAATCAGCGTAAAAGAAGAAAGAAAATATTGGTAGCATATTGATATAAGGTATCTCAACTTTTTGAGTTGTACTTAGTTGGAAGCAATGGCCGTTGTAATCCTCCACAGATATATAGAACCAAGGAACAGAACCACTATGATATTTTTGATTTTAAATCAGTCAACTCCACGTCAGTATTATCTAGTGCTCTAAGACTGACACTACAAATGACCTTCTCAATCTGCCTTGGAAATCAAACCTGGATGAGAGACCCAAGGGAAGCAATAATAAGATGGCAAAGCCACCATGTGGTACAAAGCGACTAGCTCCAGCTCTGCCCAGTGTGCTTTGAACCAACCACTTGGGTTATCAGATGACTCTGATATGTTTTTAACTGCTGGTTGTAGTTATATAAAAAGTCTATTTCTAAAAGGTCAGATAATCTAGTAAATGTAAAGCCAAATTGTAACCAATATTATTCTTTGCAACAGTATGGCAAGATATAAAGGTCATACTTAAAGGTAGACTTACAAAGGAGCCTGTGGTAAGACTCAGAAATCCAATATTGGACTCGAGAAGCCATAGGAGACTTTGTGGCCCTGGATCAAGAGAGAGGCTCAGCTGTGGCAAACGCTCTGCACAGAGAGTGGGAAGGCAGCTGGCCAAGGGGCCTCAAGGGCCAGCTGGGAATGTGTAGCAGAAGGGGCAAGATTAGTTCCAGCTGGGCTGGAAAGGAACCTGAACACTTGAACAGGCATCTTTGGGCCAGTCCCACTGCTTAGCCATGAAACTGAGCATCGCGAGCTTCTGACTGTAAACAGCTCTCTTCTCACACCTGCTACTGGATTTATGTGAGTGCCTTAGACGCACCTATACCTGGACACGATTCATCCTACGAGAAGCCTGGCAGCTCTATAAAACATGCAGAAAGCCTTGTTGTTGGCTTCTCCGCTGCCCTGTCTCCAGATGCCTCTTGTACTGTTGCTGCAGCCAAAGCAGGGTTACCCAAGCAGGCATCCAAAAGTGCCCCCTTAGAGCTGGCACCAGACCTTCCCTTGGGTGTGCTGGTAATTTCCCCCAGAGAGAGGAAAAAGAAAGTTCAGTCTAAGATTCCACTGTCTAGGAAACAGCCCCATCTATTTCTTCAGCAACTGCTTAAGGAGGGACTGACTTACAGCATCAGATGGCTGCCTTCTGCATTATCTCTGAAGTAATGGTGTTCCTTGCATCATGCTGTCCTCTAAGAGGAGAAGTTATCAATAACTCTTTAATGGGAAGATTTTTTTCTATTTTCTTAGACTTTTTAAATGTTTAATAAATCTCTACTGCATTTTTCTTTCCCTGCACTGTCCTTGGTCAATAAAAATAAGTTATGAAGCAGGGGGACATGGTAGCAGGTGGCATGATGAATTACCTCTTTAAGAAGCGATGTTCTTTTCCACTATGGATGTAATGTTCTTCCCAGGTAGTTGTAAGAGAGCTCTTCCGTAAGAGCTGTTAGTCATTTTGGAAAGAGAATTAAACTCTGTGTACGTTGAGAAGGTTTTAGCAGACCTATGTATAGCTGAGTTCTAATGAAACTCCTCCTCCCTTTATTTGTGAGTAATGAAGTAAATAGAATCAGGTTTGCATTTCTACAGTGAACTAGGTTTTTTTGCTACCTACAAGTAAGACATCAACCAGGTTGTGTCATAACACAACATAATACTGTAATTCAGATTGTATCCAGCCTGCAGAACTGAGCAAAATTCAAACTGGAAGGCTTTTTTAAAGATGTCATTCAACTAACACCATTCCCTGCCTGGTACAGATAAAATAGTTTTAATTTATAGTTTAAATTTAAGGAAAAGGCTATTTTTTTTAACACATCAGTAAAATAAAATGCTAAATAGTACATTTCAATTTTTGTCTTTCCACATGTAAAGGTCCTCAGATAATAGACTTGGAATTGAGTATCTCCGTGCCCTCAGCTGGAGTTAAGGGGGTAGAGCCTCAGCTGCTTCTTCACCCAGGTTTCCATAAGGAAGGGTGTGGGAGACATAGCTCCCAGACCAAGTGGCCTCACACCTTGAAGCAGCCTGACCACAGAGATTTCTCCTTCTGGAAACTGCCTCTTCCCATCCTGAGCTCATTTCAAACACTGCCATCTAGAAGAGGCAGAAGAAGTACCCAGCGTAGGATTTAGCTGTAACAAAAATGCACAAATCCCAGTCAGGGGCTGCTGCTGGAGATGTTTAAATTCACTTAGTGAGTGCTTTTCTGGGTTTAGGTTTGTAAAGGGCCCTCTGTGGTTTCTGCATGTGGCCAGAGTCACTCTGCTCGGGGCACTTTCCACAGCCCTTGCTGGGCTGGACCACAGCAGAACCAGGGTCAGGCTCAGAGCCTGCTTTTATCGCCCTCAAAAAGTAGGGCCCTGCAAAAATTTCCTTTGTTGTCAAATGCAAAAACAAGAGAAGGCCCTAAGAATTCTATGGGACAAAAAGAAGGGTGCAAAAACCAGGGGTGTGTTGAAAGCCCAGCGCTCAGAGCACTCAGTGTGGGAGAGGAAAGATCTGCAATTTTTCAACTTTGCAGCTAATGTAGTTTAATGCCAAGTTACAGAATCAAATCTGGAAGCCAGCACTAAAGCTGGACTGTATGCCAAAGCCACTGCCCCATGGCATCACTGCCTCATTCTGATACCTCCCACAGACACTGAGTATGTCCAGGTTAGGGTTAGGGTGTTCAGAAGCTGGCAAATAGAGCACAGTCAGTTCTTGTATGGCAAAAAAGGGATTTAGATTTGAATTGTTCTAGACCTCCAGCTGCGTGGATGGGTGCTTTAACCACGAGTCTGTTGGGGATGTGGCTGAATCATGGCTCTGTGAGACGAGCAACTTCACTGGGCTGATGTTTGTTGGCATTGCTGCAGAGCTGTAGTTTAGTTCAGCCCCTGAGTGAGGTGTCTGCTCAGGAGTGAGAATGTAAAGTTAAAAATACAGAGTGTAAACCTAAAAGCTGTTCAAAGCATTATATAACTATGGAAGATATCAACTGTGAAAGTGAAAAAGTTATGTTATTGTCAGGCAAATAAAGCAGGTGCTTTCCATCACAAATGTCTAACGACTTCAGGAATGGAGATTATTTCTGTTAGCAGTATCTGATACTCTCTCTTGCTGAAGTTCTGAGCTGTCATCAACCTCCTACTAGATGTTGCTGGAAAAAGGAAGGAAACCTTTAATTCCCAGCCTAAGCTTGCATGTCAAATATTTCAGTAGTTACATAAAGTTTTCAATAGTTGTTAGATATACACTTCTTATTTTTAACTCTACACTCTCACTGCTCATTTTGCTTTTTCACCTTCTTCCAGCTGTCACCCTTCATCTCTTCCCAGAAGCCTTCTGCCTCAGTCCTTACCAATCAAGCTACTTCCACAAGCACTGTCATTAACAATAGATAAGGATCTTTTAAATAAATTATTATCTTTACTCCAAAAGATCCAGATGACCAGATGTGCTAATGCAAGAGATCTGTTTGCCTGGGGGAGCCTGTGTTCTTGTTAAAACAAAGTTTGGACTAGCTTAGAGACACATCAATTTCAGCTGACACACATACAATGTCATTTATCTCTTGTTTCATCCACTGTAGCACTGTGTTATGAAGATGCATCTACAACAATGTGTTAGATTAATTGCAGGTGGAAACTCTGGGTAACATAAGTCACTGAGCCCTAGCAGTGAACAGAACCAAGGTGAGCCCTAGTGGGCAGGCTTTTCATGAAAGCTTATGAAGTTTAAGAAACGCTACTCAAATATTTATCAAAAAAGCCTCCTCTTCAAACCAAACTTTTTATCTTGAAGTATTAGAAGAGAGAAAAATCATGTAGCATACCAAGATCCATGTAGGTATAGGAGAGTGGCACGGCACATGGAGAATTCCGTCCATATTCTGGACCCACTGAAGTGTAGCTGGAGTATGGAAAAATCATTGCAAACATCTGTTCTTGCATGTGGTTGCACTAGTTTAGTTCTAGACTTACCTGTGTTATCAGTAAGACTGAGATGTGGGGCTGAATTCCACCACACATTCTGTATTTCTGATCTGAATGGTTTGACCTGATAATCTTAAAGGTCTTTTCCAACCTAAATGTTTCTAGGATTCTATGAATTGTGGTCATCTATACAAAGAGGACTCCAACCCTGTAAACAGGTTCCCCATATTATTAACTATCTCGGTCATGATCGCTGTTCTTACATTCTGCTTCAAGCACAAAGCTTTGCAGAGAGCCACAGATAGAAAGGATGCAGCTATATTTAATTCAAAGGTATAAAAGTAGGAAGTGAGCGTTCACTTTATTATGTTGCTAATGAATTATAAAATGTATATAATCAAAGTAAATATTCTTTAAATTGATTCCTAATGAATCACTTACACAATGTGCCTACTCAGTTGTGTCAATGATTAATTATATTCTTGCCTCCTTCCTGGAATAAAAATGCTTTTATTAAAGCAATCCAACGACAGTAAGACAACAGACTCATTCTTATGGTCATTCATTTGGTTGTGGATTGATAGAGTATTCCTTTCAGCGTCTTTAGAGTGCATCTGAACAGCTGCAAGTGGCTGTGGCATAAATGAAAGTTCATGTCACCTTAAGCAGAATGAGATGAAAGACAATCTATTCATCCAGTTTCAGCTTATCAGTGCACAGTCATTAAATACTAATATTATCTGGAGCGCTGTGATAAATACAGAGCATACCGTGCCAGCTGCAGGCGTCATCAGATGGGAGCCTTTTTACAACATTCTGATGCACAGAGGCGAATTATTCCAGAATATTAAACATTTCATTAGTTCTCAGCTTCAAGATACAGCTTTAGAAGTGGCCAGTCTCATGGAAAAAATCATTATCACCAAATGCAATACTTACAAATTGGTATTTATGAAGTTCAGCGACTGCCACTACGAAAGAGCCTCAGAAACCTTTGTGTAGGTGACTGACATCGTTCTGCAAGGCTGAAAAGCAGTTGCTTATTTGCATAATGGCATTCACCTCATTGTTGAAAGATTAGGATTCATTTAATGAAAGTGGTCATGGGCAGAGAAAAATGCTTTTGTACTGAATTTAAATAAGCCATTTCTGAGCTTAGGTATTCCTCTTTGGCTTCCTAGCACAAGACGTGGAAAACCTTGACTGCCAGCTGTCCTTGACACTGATGGGCTTCATGTCAGTGAAAATAATTAATAATGTTGCTTCTCATGCCCAGCTGCTTAGATGTCAGTAAGCAGGTTACTTTAATCTAGTAAGTCAACATCTGCAATTACATGGAAAGAAAGGGGCACTGGAGAATTCATTTAGTACGGTCTGTCTTGCATAATGCAAAGTGACCAATTTACAATGACGGGAAATGAGAAAGGGTGGTAGTAACTAGGAATATACCACATGTGGCTGTGGGATGCAATTCTTTCAAGATATACGGTTCAGCTAAAATTGATGACAGTTAAAAGAAAAACTGAAATACAATTAAGCCATTATGAGGAATATCCAGACACAAAGAATCCATCTTTTATGTACTCTCTGCATTAAAAATATTTGATTAAAGTGAAATTTTAGTAAAAAAAGTGCTCAGAGTTACCTTGTACATAGGCTGCAGCAAAACAAAATCAGTAACTTACAGAAGAAGAAGGTAAAGGTTTTTAAAATGTGAGTATTTTGTAAATGCTTTGGATGACAAAGAAAAGGCAGAGTGCCTGAACCACAGCTGACTGCATTTGATAGTGCTCTTTTTCTTCAAAGTGCAACAATTACATCTGGAGAAAATGACATTAAAAAAAAAAAAAAAAAGACAGCAAAGAAGAACACAGTTTCCTTCACCTATTAAAATTCCTCTTTCTTGGTTCAATCCTGCCTTTGTTTTAGCACATACATCTCACTGAATTTAGTTAGTAGCCCTCTGGATGACCCCTCTCCAAATCCATCATGGAAAAGTAGACCCTTGATGAGTTCAGGGGAGCTGAGGGGTAACTCTGGATGAGCAAGGATTCAGGATAGGTTCTACTGTTGAAAGTAACGTGGGGCAGAACCCACATCCTGTTTGCACTGACTCTGTCCCTTTCAGCAGTGAGGTCCTGTGGCCTGGCCAGCCCAGACAAGGCAAGCTCTCACCATGGATGATGGGTGCCTCCCAGGCCTGTGCGCGGTGGGGAGCAAGTCCTGCAGGATGTGTGGCAGGGAGGGAGGGAAAAGCCAAGTAAAGGCTCTGTCCTTGCAGTCTGCTGGGGTTATCCTGCCTGGGCAGAGCTGCAGCCGGTGCCTCTGTACTGCGTGTGGAGCCATGCAAGGGAGGGCAGAGATGCTGAATGCAGGGGAGCAGCCATCTCCTCCTGGTCCAGGCCCTGACTTGGCACCATCTCCCCAGTTTGCTTGGGCAGAGAAGCCCTTGAAAGAGCTACTCGGCCATTTCTGGCAAAATCTGTTTTTCCCTGAGAGTGCCAGGAAGCGCCTGGCTAGCCAGGCTCATTAGCCCGAAGTAGCATCTGTGACCAGCTTCCTGACACATAAATTTGCTTGTGCCTTCCTCATTCATTCAGGTACAGATGAAAAAAGACACAAGCATTGGGGAGCCAGCCCATTGTCTGTGTGGTGTGGCATCAGGACCGCTGCTGTTTCCTCAGAAAAACTCACCCAGGGCTTTCGTGGCACCAGAGAGCATCTGGCTCCTGGACCATTCCTGTAGATCTCTCCCTCCTCCTCACCTCCAGATGCTCGCCCAGACTCTGCCTGTATGCAGGACCAGACTGACCATGGGAAACAGCCAGAGAAGAAGCAATTACTGGGTTAATGATCTCCATTGTGACTACAGAAGCAGATTTCTGTGCTGTGGAAATCAGCAGGAAGGTACAAGTGCAACAGAATATGAAAATTAGTGAGTACTGGTACATCAGGGCTTGGGGACTTCTTTTCCCCAAACAGGAACGTGCTGCTGTTGTCACTGAGCAGCATGTATGTGAAGCACCTCTGCTGCCTGTGTATTAGCTGTGCAACTACGTTACTGAGACAGCCCAGTGGGGGGAAAATGAATACATTAAGGGAGGATGGAGTTCAGAATATATATACTCATGCCAGGCACACATACACAAGCTTAGATAAGAAAATGGATAACAACTGAAATTCAATTTAGGGACTTCATGGCTTATTTTTTCTGGAAAATGTCATCCACTTCAACATATTCCTTTATCTTGTTCTCCCTTAATAAGGATATTGTCTTTCAATTGAGTTAACTCTCCTTGTTGCTTAATTACTTTAAAAGAGGATCTCAATTACTCTTTTCATAATCTGTTGTCAGGCATGTTTGCCTGCACTTATTTTTAGCGACTGGGAAATTTTTATCTTTAGTCTTTTCTGGCATTATCTTTACAATTTGCGGTGTATGCTTTGGCTAAACACATTCAGCCAAAAAAATAACACAGACAGATCTAATTGCAGACATATAGGCTAAAATGTACCTTCAGTGGGATTGCTCTAAAAAATGAAGCTGTTCAGAAGTATTTATGAAAGTGGCAACTGAATTGTGTTCCTGAATGCTGGAAATTTGGGAAGGTCATTCTGCTTATTAATGTGGATTTCCTGCCACAATGTCAACAGGCTGTGTATCACTGCACACATAAAATTAATAAATGCTACTAAAAACTGCACTGCTTTTGCAGTGCAAAACTTTTTATTACAGGCACAGAAAATTGTAAGAGTACCTAAGTATGGATGACATGCTCAAATACTATAGTGATTGGCTGCATATGGAAATCAAAGGGGAATAAATAAAAAAATACCATGCTGTTCTTTTTCATTCCTACTTCGGAGCTTTACTTTCTGAAGTAAACATGTGTGGACAGATACGTATCAGAGATTTATCCAAGTTAATTTTCAAATCACAGCCCTCTGAGCAGGCTAATTTACTGTGCTATGGCATTTCTGTGCAACAGCTGTAAAGTAGACATTCCTGGTTTAGTGCGAAGCTAACTCAGAGCTGTCTGTGCTTGCTTAGTCCTGCAGGCACATAAATGCACTAGAAATTGTGTCCAGAAGTTTTCAAGAAGCAAGATGGAACCTAAGGGGGTTAATATTTTGCTTTTTTTGGTTACTATTTGCACTGGTTACAAAGCAGCACACAGGAAAAATAAGAAGCGGAAACACAAATTTCTACATTTTACCAAATGGTCTGTGGAGTAAAGCAACAACAAACTAAAAAACAACCTCGAGAGAGTGATATGGCTGCAGAGCCCCAAAATATTTCCCAGTGTGCTGATCGGCTCATGTTTATCATTAAACAATACTGTAGCACTAGCTGTAATACAATGAATAATACAAGATCCAACTTGAACAGTGTGAGAATCTCATCCTGCTGCAAATTGCTGGGAAGGGAAGAGAAAGGAAGCGAAGAGCAAACTAATGTGAAAAACATGCAAAGCACAAACATTAGGCTGGATTTAGAGAGCTGCAAGTTATTTTATGAGCATTATAAATAGGATATTTTTTCATTTAAATTAAGATTTTGAGATCTCAGCTAGCTTACATTATAACCCAAACATCAGCATTAAAATGAATATCAATAAGTGGTTGGAAACATTAGCAGATAATCTAGTTTCAGTCTTTACCCTCATGTGCAGGCCAAGCAAGCAGAGCTGCAGCTGGGGGATTAGCAGGAAGCAATTCCACTGTTCAGCTCCACAGCCTGCAGCTCCGTGCCTGGGGAGCGGCCGATTCCCCTGCTAACGCACCCTGCAGGCTTTGTACTCCTTTTTGTCAGATGAGGCTCAAATGAAGGAGTATCCAGAAATAACAGGATCACATACTAACCTTCATTACATTTCATCCTGATCTTTTATATTGAGATAATAATTTAATGCCTCATTCGTGAGTTTCGATATCCCTTCCTACACCAGTGGAAAACAAGCAGAAGATCTTCAATTGTGGTTGCCAAACCTTCTTTGGAATCTTGCTGACTTCTTGATGTGGGTGATTTCCTCTGGAAATGAGTGCTGGATAATAAGTCATATGGAAAATCATCTGTTTCCTCAGTGATAGATTCCCTGCATTCTCATTTCACCAAGGAAATTTTCTTGGCTGGAATAACAGCAATCCCTTTTGCTAGAGAATAATTATTATAGCTTTTATAGATGAACATCACCTTCTTAGACCTTCAGTTCTTTGAAAATGTCAACAACAATTGAATAAGAAAAAGCTGGCTGTGCTGTCTACTGTAATTTCCAAAAGGCTTTCAGCAAGGTCCTTCATCAGAAGCTTTTAAGGAAGCAAAGCAGCTGTGTGGCAAAAGGGAAAGTTCATGTGTGGATAAATAATTTATTAAAAGAAAGAAACCAAAGAATGGGAGAAAATGGTCATTCCTCATGTTGAAGTGAGATTGTAAGGGGAGCCCTGCAAGAAATTCTTACTGGCATTTGTGCTTTTCAACACTGTTGTACAGGACATTGAAGCAGGGTGAGGAGCGGGGTTTGCGGATGATATGAAGTTAATAATTTATTCTGGATACCAGAGATGATTATGCAGACTTGCAGAAGGAGCCTGCTAGATTGAGTGGGCAATAAAATGACAGATTAAATTTGATGTAGACAAATATGAAGGTGGAGGAAAACCAATCCTGTTTTCATATATAAAAAGATGGACTGATTGCTTCCCTCAACAGCAAAAGCTCTGGGCTATGACAGATAGTGCCATGAAAACTATTCATGTTCGTTATCAGTGTGCAATCTAAGGAAAAGGAAGTAAGAACAATTTCCAGGAAAGAAAGAAAGAGAAAACTGGACATCACTATCATGCCACTTCATATGCCCATGATTTCTCATTCCTTCTATTCTGCATGCAGTTCTGGTCTTTCTTCCTCAAAAGGGTGTAGAGATGCTGAAAAAGTTTCAGGAAAGGGCAATAAGGATGATCAAAAGTATGAAACTGCTTCTGTATGAGGAACAACGAGAGGAAGGGAGCAAAACGGTCTGAAAAAGTCAATGAAATAGCAGGGAAGGGAGCCAGCACAAAAGTTAATGAAGTCGTGAAAGGCATTGAAAGAGAGGATCAACAGCACACTCCTGGTAGAGGAATGGGGCACTGGCAGATGGAAGTGGTAGGAAACAGGTTCAGCTGACAGCACTGGAGGTTGTTCCATGCTCAGGGTGTCCCTGGGCTGTGAGCTCCTGCTCACAGACATGGATGTCCAAAATTTGAATGTACTCAAGGGGCACAGGACAAACTCATGGAAAAGAACTTTGCTGAGGATTACAGGATGCTTGTCACTTGCAGTCACTTGCAGTCACTGCTGGAGACAAGGCACCACCTTAAGAACCTTTCTGGTCTTATGCTGCAATTAGCAGCTTTAAATGTTGAAAAAAGAAGAAAATCAGAATCTTTTTTTTTTTGGCCTAGGATAAGTGATTCCTGATCTGAAATTTGGAAACAGAAACCTACAGTGAAAAGACAAATGTTGTTTGATCCTTTACATTTGAGCCTGGTGTTGCACCCTTCCAACTTACTTTCCTTCCTTATCTGTACCAGCTGAGAGCACTCATGGGGAACCCCTTGTTTGAGTAAAAGCTGTGTTTGTGGCCACTGTGGTCCCTGAACTTGTTTCCACCACTCGACTGTAGTACAAAACAATGTTTACCAAAGGCATTCGGTTTTTCAATAAAGGTGAGACTCCTTTGGCCAAAACCACATTAAACATGACACTGAATCATCTTGGGAGCTATCAAAATGTCCCAATCATTTTTATCACTCCAACCCAGCTCAGGTCACAGTACTACCTATCCTTAAGAAATTATCAAAGAAAATACAACTGTGTAAAAACTACTGAGCATGGTTTCAAGCTGTGCAGGAAAACAGGTAACACTATGAACTGGAGTATAGCCATGCTTTTACTTAGAACTAAAAGCAACCTAAGGCTAACCATGAGTTGGTTAGACTAAGTGCTAGGCTGTGTTTAACATCATGTTTCAGCTGCCATTTGTTAGCCCACTACATTTCCTTTGTGAAGGAGAAGCTTCAATCTGATCAATTCCGTTGTTGCTAATGATGGGCGAGGGATTTTAGAAAGCATCCCCAGGGCACAGAGAGCACTGCTGGGCTGTTTGCTTTCCTCCCAGAGTTTTCCTGTGGAAGGGTACAATATAATTCTTTGGTTTTAGCAGTTAATTTGCATTTGTTGCTGTCTCTCATCTGTTATTCCTACTCCCCATGCCTGAGACTGTCATACTTTGTCCTTGGCATAATGGGTTTCAATGAGTGTGTATGATGTAATGAAGAGGATTATTAGCTTCTAAATTATGACAAGTGAGAGCAAATGAAGAATTAAAGCAAAGATATCAGTTCTCTGAGAAAAAGACTTGAATGAAATTAAATCAGAGGAGAAATTACAGAAATTTGGAATAGGAGATATAGATAAAATTGTTTATAATTAGCTCATTGGTTCTTTTCTGTAAAGACTACATGCTCTTTGCACTATTTGTTAAACAGACTAATGACTCCTCTGCGAAACAATCTCTTTGAAAACAGTCAGAAAGCCTTCTTTGGGATCACTGTTGTATATACCGTGTGGCTGGGAAGCTGCCTTCACCCATGTTACACCCGGGACAGGGCAGGTGTGTGCTCTGGTACCATGTCCCAGGTGTGTTTTCATGCAAGGGTTTGAGTGTCTGACTTGTAAGATACGCAAGTTTAGGTATGGGCTGAACTCAGAACGTGCATTTGCATGTCCAAAAGATGACACATAAGAAATTTGTGCATTTAAATCTAGATGCTTGTATGATAGAATTGGAAATAATCCAAGTAAAGATTTCCAGTCTGTCTAAGCGTTGCACTTGGGGGGGTCTGCAGAGACAAAGCTTGATGCCCAAATGCCTTTTGTGGCTCTCTGGGGCACATCAGAGCAGGTGTGGAGTGAGTACACAAGACTTTTAAACAGGTGTAGGATGAGATCTCTACTTCTGATCCAGTGAAAAATACTTTCTTTATTCAACAGATGAATGTAGAAAACATGAGTTCAAAAACTCACGCCAGTTATCACTTGGAGGCCAATATACAGCAACTTCAATTTTCAGGTCTTCAAAGCATTCATAGATGTGTGTACTGAAAAATGGGCATATGCAATAAACACTGACAGCAGAGGAGAATAGTTGAACTGAGCTTGCAGTCTTTGAAGTAACTCCTAAACCACCATGAAGTCCATACTCACACCAGTAACCAGAAAGGTTTGCACTACAAAGCTTCAGGTGCTGAGACAAACTCATAGAAAAACCTTTGAAAACAGTTAAGTTGGTATCCCACTTTAATTCATTGTCATCTCAGGAGAAAAACCATTTGAAAATAACAAAATGCCGCCTGATAAAGACTGCATTCATATTTGTAGCTGCTGGACAGTTTCTATTTTTGAAGCCAAGTGAGTGAGCTGAGTATAAATTGTGTTTGTGGCAGCACGGTAGTACCAAAACATATTTAAACACTTGGATTGTAAAGTTATGAGTTATCTCCTCAGAATAGGGATACTGGTGTCAGAGACGTGACTGGGCATCCACTTTGAAGCCCTACTCTGGCAGAGAAGGTAAAAATAACTAAGTTTTTTTTTTTTTTTGGAGGGTGGCTAATTCTTGCATGACTCAGGACTTTCCTTCGGGAGTGTATCAGCCTTACTGTCCATGTTGTGGACATAGAGTGCACTTTTATGAGCTTAGATAAGGCTCCCATTATGGCCCAGATGTAAGAAGGTTGTTCAGTTTGAGATGCCCAAGGTTGTCTGCGATGTCTCTGCAGGGCTTGCACATGCCTCCCTAGGCCTGGGAAACCTGCACCCTTTGGGAGAGCCCCTGGAGCCTGAGAGGGGCTCAAGAGCATCTCGAGTGTCACCAGACGTGTGGGCAACTGAACTGCTCCCCTAGTGACACACCGTTCATCAGGCACTTCTTAGCAATCACACATGAGCTCATCTGACACAAGGGCTATGTGAGACTTAATAGGTTACTTTTATAAAGATCTTTTAAAAATGCGTCTTTGTGGGGTTTTTTGTTGTTTTCTCTTTTTAAATTTTTATTATGCATCACAGAACTATAAAGCACACACACTTGCTAGCTGAATTACATTTTAACAGGGCACCCTAGAAGACTTCATGAAGTCTCCATTCTCTGTTTTGTTTATCCATAAACCCACCTTTTACTATTCCCATTTCCCCTGCTTTATTTATGAAAGAAACTGTGCTGAAAACACTCTGGAGAAGGGTAAATCGTTGTAGCTTGCTTGAATTTAATGAAGTTAGAAGAATTTATATTAGGGAAGGATTTTGCCTTTTCATCTTCAGTTGTCATGGGTTTCTCCACCTATCTTTGCTGTAAAACCCCAGGGGTGCAAACTTCTACGATGAAACAGTATTGTGTTGTTTATTCAGAGGGTTATGATTTATCTGTTCATTATAAATGACAGATTTCTGTTCAGAATTCATTAGGTTTAAAGATTTTGAGAAACAAAATTTTCTTTGTGATATTTTGATTAATTCTGATGTGATATGAAAGTCATCATGTGTCTTCCACAGAATACACTTTGTTAGATGAAACAAAGACTTGGAGGGCAGTAATGGATGTGTGGTCTAAGAGTAACCAAACTGATGTGGAAAAATATTCTTTGTGTAACAGAGGTATCACAGCCTCTAAGACATCATTTTTTTTGGGTACGTAAAATAGAAGAAAACTTTTTCCTTTCAGCATAATGGAATCTTGTCAGGAATTATGAAGCACAATTTTTCTTTTTCAGGTTTAAACACATTGCTAAAGAAATGGAATTTTTTGCTTTTGACAGAGACAATAGCTAATAATTCACTGTGCATGAAAATAATACCAAGATTGGACAAATCTGCAAAAGACATTGTTAACAGAGCTGACAACAGCCGTTAATCTTAACATTTTTTTTGCAGCTGGCAAACTAAAAGATATTTTCCATTTCCCTCTGAAGATGTGTCTATGATTCATTGTAGCACTATGGTAAGAGGGCAAGAATGAACTAAAAATGGGATGGTATAACCTGAATTGTCTGAAGGGCTTAAGAGAAACCTTCCAGTAGGCTCCTCATAACTTTGTTTTGAGCATCTTTAAACTGAGCTTGGTGCACGTGGCTCCCAGTAAAGTTACTGGGAAACACAGCACGGCAGTAACATCATCCCATTGTCCATTTTACTGCTAGAATCGTTCCTGCCTTTCCCTGCACATCCAGGCACCTGCAGCATCATCAGTGTTCCTGACAGGAAAGGCAGCCCTTGCTTGATGAGGTCGGGTGGCCACTATTGGAAAGTGAAGGTGGGGTACCCAGGCCCTGGATGATGCCTGGGCACTGCAGGGCTCAGCTGCCGCGGGTGGTGCCACAGAGCCCTGGTGGCTCTTGCACCGTAGCTGCTGTGTCTCTGTGAGTCAGGCTTTGTTCCCTGAAAAATGGAAAGGATGAAGGAGGCTGAAACCCACAGTTTCTCCCTACCGTTTCAGACTTTTCCTTGAGGATCAGAGTTTTCCCTGCTGCCTCTGTCTGAGACTGTAAGAGAAAGGGAAACCAAAGCACGCAGAAAGGGGAAAAGAAGAAAGCCCATCCACTGGGCAGAAGCATTTGAAGACAACACCTACAACAGGGCAAAATCTTGCAGCCAAATATGAATTTAGGAATACTAAAATGTAACTGCTACAAATCCAACGGAGTACACATGGGGAAGTCTCTCAATCCAGCAGAACTGTCACTGCAGTTAAAATAATAAGCAAGAGGTCCCTGATTATGAATGGAGGCTGAGAAATAATCCCCCAAGTGCTGTTTTGAACTGGCAAGAATTTGGCAGGAGACACTGACTAATGCTATTGTGCTCTAGTTCCTGTTGGGAGCTTATATGTTTTTAGCAGCAATCTGGCAGAAAAAAACAGAGGAGCAGCAGCAGACCTGTTCTTTGAAGAAACCTTATAAAGGTAAACATGGAACCACACCAAAAATCTCTCACAGGCTTATAAATGCTTTAGAAGAAGCATGGGAGTCTTATGATAATGTAGGATTATTTAGAGCATGAAGGACAGTGAACAACAATATGCTCAAACAGGACTCCATATTTTAGGACCACACAGTGATATATTCATGACATATTCAGCGAATTCTTGGAAAACAGTGTCACAAAATGTTGGCAAAATCAAGTCATTTCATTTTCAAATTGCCTCCCTTTTGTGAGAGATGTGCTTATTTTTTTTCCTGGACAAATGACAATTTTTCTGCAATTAAATATGAATTTTAGGACGTGTTTCATTGAGGGAAAAAAAACCAAGCAGCAAGACATTGAACCCATTATATATAAGTTTGACCAGAAAACTGAAAACCAGTTTTTGCACAAATAGCAGAGGTGGAAAATGGAAGTGAAAAGGCAGAGACCACTGGCATCAATGTCAGAATCTACAGTGCAGTCAGTTAAATTAGCAAAGAGAAGGAAAAAGAATGAAAGGAAACCAGGTTAATTGTCAGTTGTCGAGCCAGTTTATAATTAAGTGTGAGTAGAGCAAAGGATGTGTAGGTATTTAAAGGCATTTCTAGTAATGAGCTGGCACCAGCAGCTTAGTTTTGTTTTGATCAGAAAGCAGAGAGCTCAGGAAACTCCTTGACAACCCTTGCATGAATCCAAGTAGTAAGGGAGCAGTAATGCACAGGTACATACATGGTCTTTTGCATAAAACCATCTCTGAGCATTTCACCTGTTTCTCTCTTTCAAAGCACTATGCTGCTCAACCTTCCCTCAGGCCAGCAAAGTCACCTCAGATCATTACAGGGGATGAAGACACACAAGGACTGAGCACAGAAGTGCATTCCCTTGGTTGAAAAATCCCAGCAGTGGTGGGGTGTCACATTCAGAGAACGTGTGATCTTAGCTTTATAATCTTACTCCTTTTTATTTCTTAAATGGCTTCAGACTGACAGAGCTGGAAAGGGTTTAAGAATGAAGGAAAATGTTTCCTTTTTACAACCACTTCCTCACTTTTCTCCCACCATCTCTCTAGCGTGAACAATCTTCAGGATGTGTCATGGAGACTTGAGAACCATCATGTTTGGGGTTTTTTTCCCCTTCTATTTCAACAGTAAATTGTACATAAAAGTGATTTGCTCTAGTTCAGAGGGAATTGTCCACACTTTTGTGGTAAGGTTCAGACTTCTCAGGACTTGAAGAGAGCAGGTGCAGCAGGGTCTCAGGCTGCCACTTTTCCAAGGCTGAGCCTCCCCCAGGGGCAGGGCTGAGAGGGAGATGCTATTTAGAAACCCTGCAGGGCTCCCTAGGGTGAGCTGCTGGCATGGAAGCAGGTGGGGAGCTTCCCGGGGATAGGACACAGCTCCCTGGCCTCGTCCCTTTGCCGGCCATTCCCTAACATGTGTTCTCACCCACCCTGTCACTGAGGGTGGCTGTGATAATTAATGACCTGTAGTGCCCAGATTGTTCAAAGGACTCAGTTAAATATAGGTACAAAATCAGCAGTGGCAGAACTACCCTAGTGAGGTATACTGAAATATCTCAACAGGTATTTGAGGGCTCTTTTGTGCCATCTGTGCTACAGCTTCACAATTACACTAGTGTGAAAATTTTCCTGCTGTTTTTGGGTCTGATCTGAAAGTTCATTGCCAAAATGGAAAGATTCACACGGATTGTTGTGCTTTGGATGAGGATTGCCTTCTGCTGCCAGTCATTTGTCAGCTTCCAGTACTGAAAATCTTGTGCTGGGGGGATGGTGTTTCACTTTGAGGAATCCCCAAACTCCTCCGTTCAGTTGGATTTTGTTTGATTTAGACCTTGCTGGCTGTGTTTTCCTGAAAGGAGAACAGGGAAATGCAGTGCCAGACATACTATTTGTGTGACTGCAGGAGATGCTGTAATGAAAACAGCACGGAGTCTGCAGGAGGAGAAGCCCACATTGCCTTGGGGGGCCTGTGTCTCTGAGACAATTACCGGGACAAGTGGCTGCTGTAGAGGCGGAATCAGGAATCACCGTCAGGGCTGAAAGCTCTGCAAGCTGCCCATCTTCCAGCATGGAAAGCACACCCAGGCCATGTCTTTTCATTAGCAATTTCAAGGAATGAGATGGAGGAGATGCACAAGAGGTGGCAGCAGTCTGCGGAGACAGCTTGCCCTGGTGAAATAATGAGGGAAAGGAAAAAACAACAGAAGCTAAACCACAGCTAGTTCCAGCTAGAGGAGCTAATTAAAAAGACCAGGAGGAAGTTCAGAGCAGCAGTATGTCTTGGGCATTACTTGTTTGTTAAATAAGGACATCCAATTCTCACAGAAGCAACTGGAGGGAAGGTTTTTCAGAGCCACAACTAATGTTCCAAAAGTGTTTCTTCAAAAGCCAACAGCTGGAGTTTGCAACAGATGGTGAAAGCACAGTGCAAGCAGGGATTACAACCAGAGGGCAAAACGGGAATCGTAATGCTAGTACCAAACATTCCTGACGGGTGAGATTCAGTCATCTGTGGATAATAAACTTGCTGTTGCAGTCCCTGTTGCATCCCAGAACTTAGATTTGAGTGAAACAGTCCTTAGGAGGGCCATGCATGTGGGAACCATATGTCACCCAAGGAGGACAGCTAGTCTTCAGAAACTGGCTCAAGGGATTTCTGAATTTCTAATAAGTGATCTGGAACAAAGCAGAGAGAAAATGAAGCAAAACCCCAAGGAAAGGTCTCTCTCTGCATGTGTGTGTGTGTGTTAGCCCGCAGCTTGTTTGTCTTGCCACAAGCTTTGTAGTCATTCCCACATGCTGAAGCTCCAGGTAATTCAAAGAGTAGACAAAGTTAAAAAGCAAGAAAGTCGAAGAATGAAAAATCATCAGGTGTAATATGACTAGGAAAGATGAGAACACCCTTTGGAGCTCAAAGGTAAAGAAAATTAGGTATTCTTGTAACATGCAACACAGTGTAGAGAGAATGAGATGGGAGAACGAGAAGGACGAAAGCTGCTGCTGTAAGATATGGGCTCAGAGTCACTAGGAAGATCTATGTCAGATAGGCTTTAGGTTTTTAAGTCTGAAGCTGTCATTCAGAAAACCCTGTCAGTTCATTCCCTCCCTCCAAAAATACCTCTCATGCAGGCCAGAAGTCTCCCTTGGTAGCTGGAGGTCTCTGCTGTGCCAAAGACCCGACCTGAGCAGGACTTCTCCTCTGGATTGAATGACAGACCAGGCTTAGTTTCCTGGCAGCCTCATGCTTCACAGGACAGCGGGACGGCTCAAACAAATGAGCCAGTGGTAGAATTTTGGCAAGCCTTGGAGAGATTGGGGCCCCCCGGCTTTCCTTGCCTTGGCTACTGTTGCTTGTTCAAAGGGTCTCCTTGCTTGGCGTATCTCCCTTTTCTATAGGTCTGTGTGGGTCCTGGGTTGGCAAGCCAGGGAGATCAGCTCCATGCTTCTGTTGCAAGGAGGAAGACCCCTGGGAAGCTGGCTTCTAAGCTAAACTGGTATTTTCATTAAAATCTGTGCTGGAGATAAAAACGACGTGTTCTCCCAAAAGGCTTGCACAGCCTTCTAGGGCTTGACTGAAGAGTAATCAGCTTTCCTAGATGTCTGCTGTCATCCTCAACAGTGGAGAAAACCCACAAATGAGATGAGCAGGCTCATAAACTTGGAAAAAAAAATAGCTTTGAGTGCAGATGTTTAAAGGAAGAGAAAGGTAGCCTCTAATTTGGCAGCATTCAGGCCTCTGCTGAGGCAGGGCGGGTGGTCCTAGAGACCTCAAATTCCGAATTTATTTCCTGAATTCTTGTGTAAGCCCATTTTTCTCTGCAGCCATGACCCATGTCACAGAATCAAGCACCCAGCACTTAGGTTGGAGAACACTTCTAACCTTTGACCGACCACCACCTTGTCAACTACACCATAGCATTGAGTCCAGTTGTTTCTTGAACACCTCCAGGGATGGTGGCTACAACACTTCCCTGGGCAGTCTGTTCCAATGCTTAACAACCCTTTCTGTGAAGAAATTCTCCCTGATGTCCAGTTTGAACCTCCCTTGGCACAGCTTGAGGTGACAATCTCTGAATTTTACCATGGCAGCCAGGCTATTAACACCAGACTTCTTTCTTGAACCTTAATTCAGGAGAAACATCTCCCACTAATCAGATCCTAACAGGGAACAAGTATCAAAAATAATGAAAGAGGTCCAAAATCTCCAATGAAATGTTTCCAAAAACTGTCTAACTCATTAGCTGGAAGCAATTTTGTAACTTTGATACCCCTCCCCCTCATTTGACTTCCTCTGGCAATCACAGTGGCCCTGGAAGGCTCCACCAGGCAGGAAGAATGGGCAGCAGGCCCATGGCAGCAAACTATTTAATGACTGAGTTGTCGTGTGAGTGACTGTCATCTGTGAGAGGAGGATGTTTTCCAGTTTGTCCTTGGCAGCTGAAGCTTTGCTGAAGGATAACCACATTGCAAAGACGGAATTTCAAGAACTGCTTTTGCTTTTAGGCATTTTGAGTGATGTGTGCTCTTACGAAGCTCAGATTTGGATCTGTACTTCCTTGAAGCTCAAGGAGGGCTGAGCATCTCTAATTAGGAAAAGTAATCCCTTTAATTTCAAAATACAGCTGGAGGCTTGTTTAAATATAGTCAACCACAGAGGCTTCTCAAGCTCTTCAATTTATAGGCAGTGATCATCTATGGTTATTTCACTTTTTTACTGTAATGTGAAGTTTTTCCAGTTCAGTCTGGAAAAGAGGTGGCTTTGGGCTGACCTAATTGTGGCCCTTCAGTACCCTGCAAGTAGGGAGCCTACAAGAAAGACGGAGAGAGAGACTATTTACAAGGGCATGTAGTGACAGGACAAGGGGGAATGGCTTCAAACCAAGAGGGTAGGTTTAGATTAGCTACTAGGAATAAACTCTTCATTATGAGGGTGGTGAGGCACTGTAACAGGTCATCCAGAAAAGCTGTGGATGTCCCATTCCTTAAGTGTTCAAGACCATGTTGGATGGGGCTCTGAGCACCCTGGTCTAGTGGAAGGTGTCCCTGCCCTGAGCAGGGTAGTTGGAACTAGACGATCTTTAAAATCCCTTCCAATCAAAACCATTCTATGATTCTATCTGTGTCTATCCAATGAAACACAAAATGAAAGGTAAACCATTCAGGAGCTGAAGCTTGGGTCCCCTATAAATGGTCTTACGTCTACAACTTTATGCCATTTATGATGAAGATGTAGTTTTAATGTTGAGAAGCTTTAAACTAAACCAAAAAGCAGTAGAATGCTAATAATAAACACTAAATATATGAAGTAGGAAGTATTTAACAGCTTGGCCCACTACTGAAAGAGATACCTGCACATACCTACCTTATAAACCTTATACTACAGCAGAGGTTCCTCTGAAATAGCAGTATTACCAGAAACAACGCATTTTGTTGAGAAATGACACTGTTTCATGTGAAACAATCAGAAGACAATAAGTATTGTTTATCTGCTTCTGTTACTGTTCCAAAGGATTCTGAATAGTGAAATGCCCAAGCCCTTTATTCAGTTTCTTCCTCAGGAAGGAAACAACAGTCCAAGTTACAGGATTTCAACACTTGCTGTCACAATGACATGCTGTTGTTGCACACCAGAAATGGCCTAAAAGAATAAATCAGCATGGATAAGTTTTTCCACCAGCAAAGGACTCTCCAAACTTCTAAAAAATTGCATTAACTGGTGTAAAACTAACTAATGAATAAACTCCTCTGTTATTTAGTATGTTCATGGTTGTTCAGTAACTGCTAGATGGCAAAGCAAACTTTTTTTTCTGCTGCTCTTGTCTTCTGATACTTTCAATGTCCCACAGAAGAATATATTTGATGGCATCACCGAAATGCAATATATCTTCATGTTCATCTATTCTTCTGCTGAGGAGATGTCAGAGGTTAAGTACAGCTCTTCACAGGGAAAGAAAAGCAGCATGAAAACCATGGTGCAAGAGCTAAATAAGATTATCACCTTTTACTAGTTCAGATGCTACTGCTGAACTGCTTTTCTTCTGATTATTTCCCCAGTACTTTAAGAGTGAGGCTAAGATAAAAATTACAGATAATATTTTGGGTCTAGTAATGCCCTGTATAGGTTATAGAGAAGTATCAAATTTAATGCTTAGTTAGCACTACCAGATACCTACCTAGTACACATCTTGATTTAAACAGCACGTGTCCCCCCACCTTAGGGGCTTCAAGAAGAGTAGCTCCTTCCTTTTTGCACACAGAAGGCCCGAGAGGCATTGAAAGCAGTGGACAAGCACAAATTACAGTTTTCTGAGCAGCACGTGGCCAGCTGGTAATGTCACATTTGCAGGGCCATCATCCATCCATTGATTCCAGCTGTCATGCTGCATCTGCTGTGGGAGCTGGAAATGTTTAGTGAAGTCACCACACACTGACTCGTGCTATTCAGACTTTCAGCACTAAACTTCCACTGCGATGGGTAACGGCACGAGCACCAAGTTTGTTCCTTGCCTCTGTTACTCCTGGTAACAAGGCAGAGGGATGTCTACAGAACAGAGATTCTCACTAATAGGTTATTGTTTAGCTTTGGTTTTAAATGTTGAATTTTCAGTTATTCTTATGGAAAACTAGGAGAAACAACCAAATCACAGTCCTCCTAGTCCAGAATCTCGGTTAATTCCTGTGCCAGTAGCTAGTCCAGCTTCCACTGCGGGACTCTGTCATTAGGATTGCTCTGCCATGAATAAACTGAAGACATGAGCTTATTCAAAATTTTCTATTCATTAATGTTATCTTGAGGACACACTGTAGTTATCTTCAGGGACATGAGAACTGGAAGGCTAACCCCACCTCACTCTTCTACAAGAGTAAGCTAAAAAAAGCCCAAGGAATGCTTTCCCCCCCTCACCCCGGCATGCCATATATGAAGGCAGAAATAATTAACACAAGGAGAAATTAACGAAGTTGCCAAACCTGGCTGTTCGAACCAGCACGACCTATCTAAATTCTGAGAGGTCGAGACAAAGAGACAATTGCACAAAAGTGGTCTACTAAAGATTTTCAAAGTAGAAGAGCTTGGCAGAAAAAATGTGTGGTTGTTTATTAGCCTGGCTTCCAAGTCCCTCCCTTGGCCCTCCCCCTAAATCGTACTCAGCTTGGAAAACCCCTTTCACAGGAGAGACTGTCAGGAAGTCTATAAGCAGATCTTTAGGCAATCCCGAGGGGCAACCTCAGGCTGAAAATAAATAAATGACCTGGCAGCACTGATCTTTGAAAGCTGCTGCTTGCTGCATTGAATCCAAAAGTACTGCTGCTCATGTTTCTGCCTTCCTACAGACAGATGGCAAAGTAGAGCCCAGTCAAGAACATCTTGGTCAAGAAGCCCTAGGTGCCAGGGACAGGTATCTCCAAACTCTGTCTTGAGTGCCCTTTATTCTTACATACCCACAGGCCAGCTGCCCTCTTCCACCCTTAGACTATGGAGTGCAGCTCCCAGCTGAAATCAGTACATACATACATATAGATCTTTTTTTCTTGCAGCTACCAAGATGTAAATTAACACTAATGCAAAGGAATTCAAACATAGCTCTCTGTAAAGAATATGAAGACTCTCAGCTTTTAAGAACACTTCTGACCTTTTTCACACAAACCAACTCTAACACAAATGTACACTCATGGAAGGAAAGACAACTAAGATATCTTTACATCAGTTATGAAGAGTATTAGAAGGAGAAATACGTAAAAAGTTCATTTATTTCCACATAAAAACAGATTTTTCTTCATGTAGCATAAGCTTCTTACAGGACTTCTTTTTTGGGGTTGGATCTTGGCGCAAAACATTAGTATCTATTTTTCCAACATGGTTTTGAAAAAGCAGATAGTTGTGAGGTTACCTTGCCCAGCTAGTGAATTTTGCTTCACGTACTGGAAACAGAAGCCACAAAACACAAGAGTATCTTCATAAAATAGCATTTCCGCTATAGAGAAAAGAACTTAACCTTGAAACTAGACTAACAGAAATTTCATTATGTTTTATACAGCAGGAATGGTTTGGCTCCAGGTCTACTTATTCAAAGACCTCAAAGGTTTAAATCCCCCTATATTACAAGAGCATTACTTGCTCAGACCTAATTACAGATTCTGGTTCGAGTATGACCCTGTCTGCCTCAAAAGCAGCAACTCAGATAACAGGACAGCTTTGCAACATCATTTTTTTGGCACCTGAATCCTGAACTTGGCACAGCTGATTAAGATCAAATAAATGTTGACATGATAACCCTGTTACAGAAACACAATGCCTTCCCAATACTGACACCAGCATTCTACAAGGGATACTCCGGAACACTTACTTTGTGAGTAGTGTCTCCAGCAAGCAGCTGCACCTTCAGTACTATTGATTGCTGCTCAAAGAGAAATGTTTGTTTCCACACTCCCCAGATTGCGGGTCATCTGTCACGACACTGAGTCATTCAGGGAACTCAGCTTCAAGAGAAGGCTTCAGAAGGAAAAGGAGTTACTCTTAACCTGTGCTAGAAGTTTTGTGCTTGAGCAATTGGAGAACAAGAAAAAGCATTTTTAGAACAGACCTAGAGATGACTGAGGTGGCTGTACCCAAGCATTTGCAATTCAATGCACCGACACAATTCAGCTCTATTTCTCGAATGTCTGAGGACCGTGTTTCCACACACCCTATCCTGCAAAGCTCTGTATCAGAGGTGAAGTTCTTCTCTCTTGACAGTAACTATAAATTCAGTGGAAGGCCACATGCCACAACTATGAATATTACAAGTGGAGATGGCACAGCTTTATGTGCTTTGTTTCTGCCATGTGGGGAAACTGTTGAAAATTTCCAGATGATCAAAGGAAGCAGTTCATATACCTCTGGGAAAAGGGGGGTGCTAAACCTGCACCCTGTTTTCCCAGCCTGGAAGGAAAAAAACCAGCCCTCCCTCAACTCCCTGTTCTGATTGTTTAATTCAATGCTGTGATCAGAACGGAAGTCTACAGAGTGTCTTATAAACAACTGTAATGCCTGTGGATCCCAAATAAACCCCCAATCACATACAGGTTTTAAGTGTTGTATTTCATATGAAAGCAGAAATAATTTTTTATTTTCTCCCAAAATCAAATTAGCCATACATAATAAAGGCCTGGAGGGGATGATAGTTCCTGGACTCCAGAGGGAATCAAAAGAAGTCCAGATCATGAGGGAAATGCAGAGTGATTCTGGTACAAATTTATTTTTATTTTTACCCTCTCTTTTAAATACCACTCCCTCCTCTTCCAACACCGAGACATTGTTTGTCTAGAGATAAAACTCCTGAGCCCAGAGTTAAAATATAGTCCTTAGGGTCTAAGTATGAATGTAATGACAAGCATGATTCTGGAAGATTATATCAGTTCATCCAAAACTGAGAAACAATAATGTTTTCTGGAGGGGCAACAAGACTAATAATAGTTGATAGAATACTTTTTTCTCTGCAAAATCAAACTCCAATTGCTGCAGTGCACCAGAGATTAGACAGTAGGCAAATACTCACATCTACTTTATAGCTTTACAGCCTAGATGGGAAAAATGGCAGTTCAAATAATGTGCCTGTGTCAAATCATTAGGAGTCTGACTACGAGCTCTTGTTGTTTTGCAGCCAAAACTAGGTTATATGTGCGTGTTCAGATTTTGCCTTGTTAGAGAACGTCCGGTCAGAAGCATCAGAAAAAAAATTGAGCCTGAACAATCTGGACAAAGCTGTGGCTTTGGGTTGGACTGGTTTTTTTGTTTTGGGTTTGTTTTTTTTTTTTTTTGTTAGCTTTTGTTCTTTTATTTAAATCAGTGCCTGGTCTACTCTTCAGAAACAGTTAAAGAAAAAACTTCACATGGATTGTTAGAGAGTATCTGTATCTCTTGACTGAGATTACAGTGAGAATCTAAGACTTGAAGTTTTTCAGCCTCCAGTTTTCTGTGCAGAAATAAATGGCAGAAGAGAAAACTGGTGACATTTTGAAGTCTCTTTGGAAAGAAAAAACAATTTAGCAACATCATTATTGTAGATGGTAACACGTTTATGAACAGAATGTATTATAAGCTTTTTAATAATATTAGACGTAACTGGATTACTGTCTCTTCAGTTTTTCATGGTTATCACTGAACACCTTCAATTTACATTCTTAAATAAATTACTGTGTAAATAAAATATGCTCAGAGTTCTTGTATGTGAACAGTACTTACATTTAATTACAAATGATCTGGATATGTTTATAGGTGAAATACATTAAAATTGTTTACAGGAAATAAGCTCAACTAGCACTAATTTTGAAATCTAAATTTTCACAACAGTACTGAGAGTAGCTCAGCTATTTTTTTGAACATGCTTTTCAAAGTGGAATTTGGAATGCAGTAGAAAAAAAATCAAAGAAATGCCAAAAAGAGGGAAGCACAGAAGATCAAAACTCCATAGCAAGTTGGATCAATAAAATATTAAACTGCAGTTCTTAAATGTAAGTACTACACCAAGTAGTAGTGTGGCTGTTCTTAAATGTTAAAGCCCTTGTTTTCTAAAGGAGACAGTAATAAGCATTTTGCCTATTCAATCCACTCAAGATTTAGACATCGTGCTATAAAAGCAAACATATCTGACACTTCTTCTATAACTTTAGCAGTTGGCTTTCCTGCTCCGTGCCCAGCCTTGGTGTCAACATGGATGAGAAGTGGATTGGTTTGTTTGCTGCTTCGGCCCACAACGTACTGCAGGGTAGCGATGAACTTCAGCGAATGCAGAGGGACCACACGGTCATCGTGGTCTGCTGTGAGCAGCAGAGTGGAGGGATACTGGATGCCATCTTCTTCTGGTAGTTTGACATTGTGAAGTGGAGAGTACCTGAGAAAAACACACAAATGTTTCCGTATCTTTTTCCTCAAGACCCAACAAGAAGGTCCTTTCCTACTGAAATCGTCACAGTGGCATTTGTTAGCACTCAGAATAGAATGGTTCTCAGTTACATTAATGAGAATTGCACTAATGGCAACTGACACACAGTAGTAGCCACAGATCTCTGGCTCTGAAATGTGAAAGCAAGCACATTTCTTTAGTTTCAGAGAGACATATGTGTACATCTCACAGAAATGTCCAAAATACCAGGAGCAGCCAGCAGGGTAACTGCAGCGTAACCTGTCAAGTCCACAGCAGACTCCATCCTGCTGGAAACAGGGAAATTGAGACTCTCAACAGAAGCTAAGAAATTAATTAAGATCCTCTTATGGTCTAGTGCCATTCAATTCCTACAAATAAATCCCACCCACATTGTATAATACAATTCACAGTTGTGACTGTCTCTCCCTCATGGTAAAAAATACAATTTTTGGAGGGGTTCACTTGAGAATATTCTGTTCTAATAGCCTAAAAGAGTCATTATTCAGAAAGAAAACCTTACGAACTGTTAAAAGCTGCTAGGAGAACAAGGTCTTTGAAAATATAACCACTTGATTCAACTGGGCTTTGAAGACAGTCTTTTATTCAAAACTGACTTTTGGAAGGAAATGCTGAACTCCCCAAATTCAGTGTGGGAAAGGATAAAGTAATCATTAGAACAGATATTGATCATGACAACCGGAAACTGTTGAGCAGACTACATGTTTTAACAACCACAAAAAGTATTTAAAGGCACTTACTTGCACAGCCATTCAAACTGCTCTTTACAGTCAGAGCAACCATAGTCAGTGGTCCAAGCATGGCCGATGGTGTACTTGTGGAATTTGAGCATGTCCATCACTCCCACTTGGGCAATAGCACAACCAAATAGGTCAGGGCGCTGATTAGCACAGGCAGCTTCAACGGGAAAACAATTCCATTAGTATTCAGATCTTAAAGAATTAAGCTCAGCAGTAAAAGGTTCACTACCAAGTCGCACTGGGAGAAGGCTGTCAGTGAACATGAAGTCAAATAGATTTTCAAGCAAAACTGTAAGCAAGTAGACAAATGGATAAAAAACATAACTCTGAAAGATGGTATGTTCAAAAGAACTTAAGAGCCATTTCTGTGCTCTTCAGACACCAAACATGTTGTTCTATGAAAACTGCCTTTCAAACCACCAAATTGGGTCTGAAGGAGAAATGAACTTTTAAAGCACGGGAGATTTTGAACTACTGAACTGAAGGTACCTAAACCATTTGCTGTTTAAACTTTTAATATTAGTTTTGATAATATTTTTTGATAATATTTAATATTATCAAGAAAGAAAAGGGCATTAAGGATCAAAAGCCCTCCATTTACTGATGAAAGCTGTCTTCCACAATTACTATGCAAACCCATATGAAAAGAGTTTTGATAGCAGACTGCTACAAAATCAGTGGAATAATCTCAAATTAACAAAGGGAATTACTGCTGTTAAAATTTTCTTGTTTCACGATTTTTATCTTCCTACAACTGGAAGGGACAATTTCTTTAAGAATAATGCTTGCCCCATATATTTAAAAAAAAACTGCAGTAGGCCCATCCAGCTCAGTGTTCAATTTATAAGAGTGGCAACTGGCAGATACTCTGGGAAAAGGTGTTTAACAAATACTGGGAGATCTCTCCTGTAAATTATCATCTGATGAACTGTAAGTTTTCTCTGAGTTGGAGTTATCTCCAGCCATCCTATTCACCAGCCATCAAAACACACATCCTCTGCAAATACAACTATTTCCTCTCTTAGCATTTGCTCATCCAGTGTTCATATCCTGTAGCAGTAAGTTCTTCAATTCCAGTTCTTGTTTCTTGATTTAAACCTTTTGCCTGGTGATTCTACAAATTCCTCTGCTTTTTTTGAATTTTAAGAAATAAGAGCACTGAAATTTTCACATAACTACTACAATGGATCCCAGAATCCCTTAATTAATTCAGAACTATTCACTGTGCATCCAGAGGTAGGTATAATCTTTCCCAAATTCTTCTTATCTCCTCCTTTTCGTCCATTGTGAAAATGGATTGATTATTTCCACTCTCTGCACCCTGCTAACCATGATATTGCTATGACATGACTTTGTTTCCAGCTCAGCAAGGACTTTCATTCACAGCCTTATGTGAGGAAGCTTTTGAAAATCCAATAGCTCCTCACGTAGATCACCGTTACAAGCCCCATCCGCAGCCTGACTCCTTCAGATAGCTCTAATACATTTGAAAGCTGCAGCTTCAGCCTGCAGAATTCTTTCTTTTATGTCAGCTATTATTTATTGGTTTCAACTAGCTTGCCCATTAGAGAAGTCAGATTTACTCATCTGCAGCTTGTGTATCACCATGAACCATTAAAAACTTGGCATTACACTTGCCCCCTTCTGTTCCTCAGATATTCAGGCTTAGTAGCCTGCAATTTCATATCAGAGTTCACTTAGGATCCTGCATGTGCACCATCTGGTCCTGGCAACATGCTACTTTTCATTGGATTGATTCATTCCAAAACCTCTTCTGCTGATGCTTCAACTGGAGTCAGCTCCCCAGAATATTCCCCATGAAGACAGACTGGTGCAGGGAGCCCCCCACGCTCCTCAGGAGGGAACATCAATACAAACAGACCATTTAGTTGTTCTGCTTTGCCATTATTTTTCTTTAATGCTCCTTTTACATCTCACTGACCTGTGAGTCCCACAGATCGTCTGGCCAGCTTCCCGCCTCTGATGTGCATAGAAAAATGTCATTGCTAATCTTAATGTTGGAAGCAATTTGCTCATCAGTCTCCTGTGTCTGTCAGTCCCTGCAAAGAGTTTACACTTTACCCTATTTTCTTCATTTAAACATGATTTTTACTTTCTGAGAGATGAAACTTTACTTCTGGTCATCTCTGATATGTAACTATGCTAACTCTTCCTTATTTATGAGTCATTTTGATAAGGTGTATATATAGACCCTTAAAGAGATCTGTGTAAAAGATCTTTAGGTTTTAACTGAAGCTTTTGATCAGATCCCTCCCTGTTAAGCTATTTTCTTTTATGAACATAAATTGCATTCTGGTAGGAAAAAAAGCCAAAACAACTACCATAACATCTTATTTTAATACTCTTTATTTCAGAGTGTCTCTTGAAGTACTGTCTGTTGCTCAGGATTTTGAAAGAAATTGCTCCTTGCTAGTTCCTTAAGTAGTTACTTCAGTAAGAAATCACCTTTGAAGACATGCATCCATGCACACTGCACATTTTTAATTAGCCGTAATACTTAATTATATTAATTAATGAAGTATAATCTGGAACAACAATTTATTTGCGAATTTTATCCCTCTAAACATAACTTTGAGCTTTAAAATTCAGTCTGAAAATAAGCCTTCAAAATGTTGGAACTGGTTTTGTCTAGGCAAACATGAGAGGTCAAACACTGCATTTGCAGGAAGGTTTTCAGCTCACAACTGTGCCACTCTGCTCAGCTTGGGGATCACACTGCAGTACAAGGAAGTCTTGTTTTGTGGTTGAATGAGGCAAGAGCTCAGGGCTCTGCAGTCCTCAGAGTCATGTCCTGTTAGTCCGACCGAAAGGAAATAGTATTTTGGAAGAGTGACAATATTCTCCCCTGTCAGCTTTTTCTTCAATAAGAACAGACAAAATCTGGCAGTGAGTCCTTGCACCTAAAGGATGATCTTTAGTGTTGCATCAACAACTACCGCAAAATTTATTCTTGCTTTGATGAAAAAGACCTTACATGAATTTCCTAAAGTCACCTAATTCTACCCAGTCGGGGAAAATCTGGCTCATCAAGAGCATGGAAATCCTGCTTGATTGTAATCTACTAGTGCAAGGGAAGAATTCTAACAAGATTTTTTAAAGCAGGGAGGTCTAGATTCCTAACACCTGTCTCCTAGTGGAATAACGTATTCCCCGTAGATGTCACTTGCTTCCCCTTATTGACACAAGGAGCCCAGCTGAACAGTTCAGCCAGTAAACCTTGGGGTTTCATTACTGAAGCCGGGTAGGATGGACCTCATCCGACTGAAACTCAAGTCCACATAACCATAAAACAGTATTTTCAGAAGCTATGTAGTATGTTCTAACTTTAACTGCATTTCCAAACACATATTTAGGCTCACATAAAATCGGCTTGTGCAATGCCTGCATTCCCACATGGAGTGCAAACACTTGAATCCTTTACCATATTCACCCATTTCTATTTTCAATGCACAAACACCTCCTGACACTTATTACTGAGAAGCATATAAGCAGAAACCAAAACACAACTTTACAAGTACTTGTTACTTGATCTTTAAAACAACTGCTTTTTAAAAATAATGCAGGTCTAGCCAAGATGGCTTAGATCAAAGATCTGTAAAATTCCAAATCCTGTTTCTTATGCTGGATGTTAACTCACTGAAAAATTGAATAAAACCAATAGTCAGTATACAGCAGCAGATAAATACAAAAAGAAGAGCAAGCAGAGTGGGCCTAGTAAAACTGCTAGTTTTCTATAATTCAGTGGTTTATGAACTTGAGGTGCCTTTTTTAACCCCTTCTCACACAAGTAGCTTAAATCTCTCATACTGTCACTTTTCATGTTGCTTAAAAAAAGGCAAACAGACCCTGATATTACTTTGTGTCTCCTTTTCCTTTCAAAACTGCACAAAAAATCACCCTCTTTTTTCTTCTGCTACTTTCAGATAGGGATCTTATCAGAAATAAATTTTGTAGCTCTTAGACTGCTCAGAATATGAGATCTTTCTGTGACAAGACTTCTCTTTAAGAGGAGGCTATTAATTTCCTTGAATTTAAGAACACAGCAGTGCATTTTAAGTGAACAAGATGCATTTGTAACAGACCACACACAGTTTCCCAATGCTACATAACAAATTAATAGTTCAGTAGTTATTTTGTAATGGTTAACCTTAAGAAAGAAAAATTTATAAAAACCCAAATATTTTTTAAACCATTCTTACTTCCTGTGTGATGCTACCACAGAGTTAGCTCTTACCACACAAGACTGTGTGGCTTTTACCAGCCAGCCTTTGCCAGAGACTGCAGAATCCCAAAGTGCTATGCAAACAGCAAATGAAGTACTACTGTACATATTTAACACCTGGTATACATTAATGAATTGACAATCTGGCAAATTTTGACAGGCAGATCTCATCAATTTTTGTCTAGTTACTTTAATAAGCCCAGCACCAAACCTAGGAAATAGACAAGCAGTTCTTACCGACTAAGAGGCCCCCATTTGAGCCTCCATTAATAGTCAGCTTCTTTGGGGATGTGTAGCCTTCCTTGATGAGGTATTTGGCAGCACACTGAAAGTCATCAAAGCAATTTTGTTTGTTGGCCAAGATGCCACCTAGCACAGAAACAAAACAAATCATTTGATACCATAAAATCCTTTTGATACCATCTCTTCAGAAAAACGTGTGCAAAAATACCTGGGAACAATTCCAGTTTCATGAACACTTAAATAATTGATGCAGCTCGGAAAGACAGCAAAAATGAAAGATTCTGTCAACACAGAGAGGGTATGAGATGGTTGTGTCGGAACTCTGATGCTTTCAGAAACTCTGAATAATACATACCTATATTGTGGAGTGAGTGCCAGGTAATGTTCCTAACCAGTGAAAGGAAAGCTAAAAGCTTTGCACAGCAAAACATATACAAAATGACCACATACAATCCACTTGAGGTTTGAGCTAATGGGATTTTAACATCATTAAACTCAGTGACAGTTTCTAAAGGCAATAAAGATTCAGCTTATAAAATAAGCTATATAAAATTTGCACTTCTAATTTCCTGGATATATAATATGTGGCTGGTAATTTACTTTTTTTTCTATTAGCTGTTTTCAAACCAGATCATATACAGCTATGGTCAAAAATGGACTTCGGAGTTGCATCTTGCTTTGAGATTTTATTAATTAACTTTCAATATGGAAATGCTTAAGATACTGCCATCATGCTGAATGAAATTCCAAATATCATCAGATGTATGAGGGAATAAATAATGACAGAAAATGTAGGTCCAGATGACATCATTGATAAGACTTCCAGGTCTGAAAACAAAAAATTTTGCAGGGTGGGATAAGGAAGGAAAAGGATGGTTCTCCCTACAATCTTTCAATTATTTTAGTAGATGAGTATCTGCTTAGAGAACTCACAGTTGTCCAAATCTTGCTTGTTTGGCAAGAGACTAAAACTAGTTCCTCCTTAAAGGTTATCCTACCTAAAGACCATGGTAATCTCAGGCAATTAAATGCTAGGAAGAAATGAGAACTAGGAAGAAAATCCTTGCATTTCTGTAGCAAAGGCTATCTATACAATTAAACCTAAGCAAAAAAACTTCTGTAATGGCTTCTGGAATTAACAAAGAACAGATACATATTTTATTTGAAACTGCAATAAAAGACTTCGGGTCAAAAGCAAGCAGGAAATAGGTAGATCAAAGAAGCATTATCATATTAAGATAAATTTTATTGAAATCTATTACAAATCAATCAGCAAATGAAAATTAATGAAGGATACTTCATCTTTAGCAATAATATCCTGTATCTGCAAGCACATACAGCTTCTATTTATGAAACTATTACATAATTAACTCAATTGTGAGGAAATGACCCAGACAAATAGTTACCACAGATGAAATTGTAAAATCAAGATGAAGTGATCTGGAAATACCATTTTTCCTGACAAAAAGATATTATGGATTACTGCCATGGCAAATTGCTACATCATAAACACCACTGTTTTGGTACATTTGGCTTGCTGACAACATTTCCAGCAACTTACCCACCACATTTTTGGAATATGAGTAAAGTGTCACCATTAAATAATGATGGGTATGTTACAGAGATAAGAAGGACTTTTTCAAGCTTTTTCCCCTGGTAGAGGAATATGGACAGTTGTCAACAATAAGGCAAGTGGACAAAGGCAACTGAATGATTAAGACAAAAACTCAATGGGAAAAACATGGACAGAAATACATCAAAAGTGTTAAGAAAAAGGGAAAAGAGATTGACAGAGCTTTGCAGTGTTTGACTTAGCTTTCCTGTGGCATAAAAGTCTGCTTAAAAAAACCTTAAAGGTCAAATGGTTGCCTACAAGTTGGATCCCCCAAGAGTGTGAAGGGGATAACGTCGATGCACTTCTGGAGCTGACGCTTTCATATGAACTTCAATCACAGAATCACAGAACCATTTGGGTTGGAAAAGACCTTTAAGATCATCAAGTTCAACTGTTAACTCAGCGCTGTCATGTCCCTAAGACACACCTGTGTGTCTTTTCGATACCTCCAGGGATGGTGACTCAACCACTTCCCTGGGCAGCCTGTTCCAGTGCTTGAAAACCCTTTTGGTGAAGAAAATTTTCCAGTCACATTCATCAAATATTAAAAAAAAAAGGTCTATTCATAAATTATGCAAAAACTATATGGAAGAGTTATATTCTAAGCTCAAGAGTTCACACCTTCTGTAAAGTTCTGCAAATGATTTTTTTTGTGTGTGTGTGATACCAAAAGAGTCTAAATAGTCAGTGTTGTTATCTTGGGGATTTAGAATTGTGCACCTGCAATAACGTAAGAGGTATGTGAAAGCAAGCCAGGTCTTTTGCAATACAGACTGATATTTTTTGTAAGATCAGTTCAAGATAAATAGCTGCATTTTCCAGTGTTTAAGTCTAGGGAACCTGATCTTGCTTAAAAAACCACAATGATTTTCCTGGAAAATACTGTCTTTGCATAAAACTTTTAAAGCAGGCTGCAAGAATTCAAAGAATCTAATGAAAACCATCAGATTAACACCGGACAACGTACAGATCCAACATGTAAGTAAGGAAAAAAATCTACTTTTTTTCAGAGTAAGCAAAATGCAAAAGGTGTTGTGAGCATGGAAGAGGGGGTGAAAAGAAGATGTTGCAATTTTCATTGCTAAGCCTGCAGTTTTGTTCCTCTGCTTTGACTGATTTACCTTTGTGCCAGGTCTCTCCATATTCACCACCGCCCCTGATGTTCGCCACTGCCAGAACACCTCCCAGGTGTCGCACAAAAATAAGTCTTGACACACTGAAAAAGCAGATAGAGGATTATTTTTATTTGCCAATATTTATACACTTACCACTTCTGCAGAAATACTTTGAGGGAAAGATCTCTCCCATAATCAATGATGAAATTGTGAATAAAGTCCCTCTTGATGGCAAACCTGAGTAGTCAGGCTTTTTTCAATAGATATCCATGGAAATGAAACTCCCAGCAGCTTTGGGAGAGGAAGGAACCAGTGCTAGTCCACTCTTCCTCCCTTAGTTCTGCCCTTTGAAGGAGAGTGGCCAATGGTTTGGCCTAATAGATGACCACTCAGGACATGCCACAATTTAAAAAAATTATCTTCAAAGCCATTAGTGTGCAGACTAGAGTTATGCAGTACTGGACCTCCATAGCTTTCTGAACTGTTCCTCTTTCATAGGACCTCCACTTCTTCAGAGAGGAAAGCAAGACTTAGCCCAAAGGAAGAAAACAAAGAATTAAAACTTAAGATTAGCACTTGATCTTTGTTTATGAGCAGGTATTTTTAACCTAACTTCTGATTAATGTACTTCTTTTGGACCTTTGCAATACTGTGTCTGCAAAGAAAAATTCTGTATCTACCATTCTTTTGTGCCATGGTCAGCAGTCAAGTGCTGACCAATCCCATTCTTATTCATTTTCCTCTCGCATTGCTAAATACAAAACAAATAGTATAACATAAAACTACAGGTTCTGCCTCTCCTGAACCTGTCTGAAAGCTAAAATAGCATATTTTTTTAAAATGCTAAATTGCAAAAGTATCAAAGCTATTACTAATTATTTTTTTCAAATGGACTAATATTTAACAATTAAAAAAAGAAATAAATCTCTGATCTGTTGAGGCAGCAGCTTAACATACCAAAAGCTGCAGAAGGCCAACCACACATATGGCAAGGAGACAAGTAAACTATAAAAATTTAACCTCAACAAGTCTTTTTTTTCCCCTCTAGTAGGTTTAAATTTCTTATTTATTTGAATTCTTTGCTCATCCAGAAACCACTGTCTGCAGAAATTAAATTTGTTCAACCACATGGGCAAGGATTGGGTCTTTTTAACTTTAAGTTCCACTGCTGCTTACCAGAAATGGCTTGAAAGATGGTAGTCCTACACTGTGTCTCATGTGGATGTAGTATCACAACAGGTAGAATTTTCATACCTCCCAAAACAATTACCTATGTACTGGCACATGTTCTTGAGAGTATATACCAAGAAGTAATGAAATGAAAAGCACAAGGATAATTGGTAAGAGATTTCTGTATTTTTATAACCATCAAAGGAAAACTTTTCCACCTAGGCTGGTTATCTGGCCATCAGATGGCTCAGGAGGCATGAATTACCTCAGTTTCTGTAAAATCAGTTCTTAAGACCATCCCTGTGAATTGCATTTTCCTTAGATTGCTGTGACATGTTGATCAAATGCAGGATTGATATCCTATAAGCACGTTGTGCAAAGGTCAGAGAACATTACTCTGTCAAACTCCAGGACTCCTAATTTCAACAGGTTGCTACACAGCTAATGTGGACTAGCCTGGCAGTAGGTTGTCTCATGAGACTGCAGCTTCTTAATTTTTGGTATGTACAGTCACAAAACCTCCCCAAATATTCTGCACTTCTTCTCCCTTTCTGTCTCAAACTTTGGACCTCTTGGTCCTAATTTACTTGATTCCCTAACGATCAGAAGTATAATTAAGTATAAGAATTATAGGTAAGGTAAGAGCTTGCTTCCCAAATGTATTGCCTAAAAATACTTGAAAAAAGTATTTTACAACAGAGTCTGTCCTCTTCCATCTGCTGAAAGAAACTGTGTCTATCTGAGGGATCATGGTGAGTCAGGACCCTAACTTGACCAATACTTTGAGGCAGATGTCTCCAGCTTGCAACAAACTTTCTCAAAGGTACTTTTAAGTTCAAAGAACCAGGTTTTATAAGTATAGAATCTGAACTTACTACTTTTTTAAAGAGTGAAAATTCCAAGTAATCAGACAGCACAAAGCTTAAATGTCACACACAACCCTACTACTGCCTCCTGTGTTTTTCCAGGTGGATTCTTGCTTCCAGACTTGATTTCAAGTCAGCTTGGTGTCTGAGTCACAGCAAACTGCCCCGTCAACCTGGATGGCTATGAAATGTCTCATTCTGCAAAGGAAAGTCTGGCTCCCTGCTCTTCCCAACAGTCTTTGTAGCCTTTTGCTCATTATCCCTGTCCTTCCTTCTCTCCTGGAAGCAGGATGAAGGAAAGGGCAACAGGGTCAGGATGGAGTCAGTGGAGGGATCAGAAGATAATTCCTGCCCAGGAGAGCTCCTTCCAGACCCTCTCATCACTCTTACGGAGCATAACACAAAAAATAATAAAACAGGTATTGTTTTTTACAGTAGAGAACAATGTGAGGAGCTGTGCTTCACAGAGCAAGAACACTTTCCCAGAATTACTGATCTGCTTTCAGGTATTAGAGCTGACAGAAAAATGCAGGCTGGTGCTCAGGTGATGGGGAAGAAGTCCTGAGTCACTGGACTTGGTTGCTTTCTCAGCTTTTGTGGAGCTGAAGGGAGCAGTAACAGAATAAGCAAAAGGAGTAATCCTCCACTCTGCACTAAGGGCTGCTCTGTTGCTTGACCCGTCTCCAGGCTCACAGTCTCTCTTCGCTGCACCACCTCTTTCCTTAAGGGCTGGGAACAACCTGGCAGTGAAATGCAATTTCACAGTCTGCTGCACAACCAGCTGTATTCCAGGATGAGTTAGAAATTGCTTCTCCTGTACCCACGCAGGCACACATAGAACAGTGAAGGGAAACATGTTGGTTCCTATAGAGTAGTTAGCCAAATCTGGGGCATTAGTGGTGGGTTTGTGATGGCATTTCCCCAGCAGCTCTGCCAAGCTACTGGTATCAATTCCATCAGCCTTCACTTGCACTTGCTATGTGGGCTGTATAATTAATGGCAGTGCTCTAGCAAGCACCATCTCAAAATGCCACCAAATGCAGCTCTCCAGTCCAAAGAAGCATATGAAAGATGCATGCTTGCACTCAAATATAAACCACTACTGTCACTGACTTAATGACTTTGGCCTATCATTCTTGCAGTTATTTCTGGATCCTGTAACCTGTTGGTTTTCTTTCTATTGCTTTCAGTGAAAAATATTTTTTCATTTTTGATGTGAAAAGGAACGCCAGTTTCTGAATCAAGCAGAAATAAGCCCCCCAAACCAGAGATCTGGCTCACGCTAATGAGTGTGAAACACCAGTAAGAAAATACTGTACTGGCTGGAAGACATACAGGACAGAATTGAACCATTGGAAAGGAGAACATGGAGTGAAGTGGAAAGTTCTAAGAGCCTTAAGTTTAAATAAAACAACCCAGGAGTGTTTAGCTAGGAATTTTTTGTTCGTTTTTTTAAAGGTAAGCTGGCTACCACTTGGTTACATTTCCATAGCTACATCTCAGTTCAGGATCAGGTGAACGATGTGGCAAGTCTCAGCCTCGGCCATCCTGTGGCTGCTTTCCAGCACTTGTGCCTGTGGTCATCAAAAAACAAAAAACAAAAGAACTCAAGAAAACCAAATCGTGGCGTTGGGCTGTGGCTGGAACAGCACTTGGACTGGGGAAGTCCTTGTGGAGTATGTGCAGCATACAGTAACAGGGATGGAGTAAAACATTAGTGGAATCTGCCAGGTAAAGGGTGAACTGGGCATCCTGCCCTTCTGGCATCAATTCTTACAATTTCCTTTCCCTGATTTTGCCTGCCTGCTTTTGGAATACATTCCTTCACCAAGTACTCAATTCTCAAGTTATTAGCCATAAACATGTATTTGAAGGCTTCAGCTTTTCTTTTTTTTCTTTTAGAAAGAGACAGCTGAGAAATCACATCTTGATATTACAGGGAGAGAATAATGAGGGAGGTGTGGCCAATCATGTTTTATTTACATTGTCAGTGGGATAATATATTTAATCTGGAGGTCACTGATTGTTCTCTTTGCATTTACTTTTAAGGGACTGTTACAGACTCATATTCTTAATTTATGAACTGCATAGTGAAGGTTTCATAGGGTTTAGGAAAATATAGGTCACTGCTCCTACCTTCCATCTTCCTCTCTTCTAAATGTCAGCTGCACCCTCTTGCTGCTGTTTGCTGGACTCCTACGAGAATCAATTTTTAGCTTGCCAAAATGGCAGAAAACCACCCACTCCGTTTTGCTGGGATAGTTTTCTGTCATTCTTGCGAGGTAAATCAGCTTAGCAAAGGCTCCAGCAAGCACCAGGGCCAATGGAAGGGAGGTGGAAGTAGGCACTGTGAAATACCTTCTCCTTTTGCCAGCAGTCAGCTCATGTCAGCTCTGCAGTATGTGAAATTTTACCTTAAATCAATAGATATGTAATATTTATTTTACATTCTTTAAAAAAGAAGACATGGTAAGTTTTCAACATCTACAATAAACTGTAATAAATCAGTGGTTGAACCTAACTAAAAAGGAATTAAAAAACTATGCTAGTTATATAATTGTGTCTCTCAAGAATCACAGGAAATTAAAAGTGTAGCTTTATGAGGCAGATAAAAAGCTTACAAATAATCACAGAGCACAAGATGGGAGGTCCATTGTTAGACAAGGTATTTGCTAAAAAGGATGAGAAACTGGAAATGCTATTCAGAAATACAATCACAGCAAACAAGAAAGGCAAGCACTACAAAGGATTTCTTGAAATGTGCTAACTCTAAAGCAAGACTGGTAGCACCTAAACGTAATAAGACTGTTTCATAATAAATTATTTTTCTGTGGTGAGCTGCTCTTCTGCTACCTGAGAAACTGTTCTCTATTCAGCCCTTTCCATTTGTTTTCCTCTGCTTCACCTAGGAGCGTTTCTTAGGTATTCAAACACCGCCCTTTGGCAAGTCTATTCAAATTTCTTTGCTTAAGAAATAAGCCTTTTCTTTAAAGAGATCATCTATGCAATAAAGCTTATGGCTTTTGAGAGCTACAAAGCCTGTTCTGCACACAGCATTTTTGGTTTATGTGTTGCTTTGCATTTGCAGAGACAGTATCATTTGCGTCTCAAGACGCAATCCTCTTTCCTCTTTCTTGATCACATGGGATGCAGAAGGATTTTGCTTCTGATGTAATTTCAAAAACGAAATATGAAAATGCAGCCAAATTTTAATTATTTACATTAATTTAGCCAAACATTTGATTTTCTATACTATTTAGACACAGGTAATTGTTTAACTTGAAAAAAAGAAAACTTCCTATGTTATTAGTTCAGCAAAGAGCTCAAATATTCCCCTAATATATATGTCCATGTTTTTCTGTTGAACTCAATGACAGAGCAGAAAGAGGTTAAGGTGTAATCCTATGGGCAGGGTGACTGTCGTAAACCTCAGAAGAGCAGAGCACTCATCTGCTCTGACATAATTTCTTCTGTGAGCCCAGGCAAAACCCTTGAATTCAGAACTAACAAAGCAGACAAATGATGCCTGGGCACGGATGTGCAGGCAGCCCTTATGGCCCCCATCTTGCTCCTCAGGGACCTGAAATGCATCCTGTCAAAGTCATCTTCCACTCTGCCCATAGTCTGTGACAGTTAACACTAGATACTTCAGAAGAAGGTGTGAATCACCCTGCTTACCTGTAGCTCGGTGTAATTGATATGTTGAAGCCTCCATATCCATACAAGAAGGCAGGATGTGAACCATCTAATTTAATTCCTTTCTTGTGAATAATAAACATTGGGATCTTAGTGCCATCTTTGCTAGGGTAGAAAACCTAAGAAAAGAGAAAAAGAAATACGAAATGCTCTTAGTGCTGTAACTCTGCACAAGTGCTGTTAACACGAATCAGAGGTGATCATTTCTTTGGTGTCTGATGGGTAAAACCTTCTGAGCAACTTGCACCAATTGCCCAGGTCAAGTTCAGTAATCAAGGCACCACCTGCTTGGTTGCTTAATAGCTCTGGAAAATGCATCAAAATCAGACAATACAAAGGGTATGACGGTATCACGTTTAGGTATCTTACCTATCAATTCTACACACAAGAGGGTTTTAGAAAATGTTACAAAAAGAATACAATTCTCTGCAAGGGAAGACCGTGAAAACACAAGGGCTGCGTGGTCCATCACACGTGAAAGGAGCAAAGACTGAGCTGGCACAGAGAACAAACAGAACTAAAACCAGATTTCCTGCACAGATGAATTCACCAAGGCAAGTCTGTATCCAGCAAAAGCGGACTAAGCATTGCCCAGTCTTTGAAGGTTGCCTCAGGGACACTTCACCTCATGGCTTGTGGAAACACAAGCCATGACAGAAACTTTTGTAGCACTTGGTGCATTTTCAGACATAACTTAGCAACTAGAACCAGAAGAACTCGAGGAATCCCCAGCCCATCAAGTAAGACAAATGAACTGCCCACTGGCTTTCAGGAAACCAGCTCCCAAAACACCAAGTATCCTTATAGCACATGCTTTCATATGTCTTTCTACTGCTGCCACAGCACTGTGTGAAGTTAAAAGCTGAACTCCATATACACAAACACAGACTGTAATTGCTTAACACAGTTCCCACATCTTCTTGTTTTGATGCATGTCTCTGCCTGCAGACTCTAATTTGGGATCCAATGTGTCATATTTTGCCAGTCAAGCAAAACACGTGGCTGTGAATGCAGTTCATTGCTTGTCCTAAAATTCGGGCTGATTCCTTTTCACTGTCTTGCTTTAATATCATTGCAGGTTCTACTCTAATTAGAACAAAAATGTAGTAAATGAAAAATGACCCATTTTTATAATTTAGTTGCACGTTCACAATCTCTGCTTTTAAAGCATATAGTCCTACCATGATTTATAAAGCACATGATCAACAGGTTCTATTTTTACAAGACATGAACCTCACCAGTAATATGAACCTATGCAACACATTTATTCTGAGCATTGCCTGTAATGTGAAACATGTAAGTCCACATGGCATGCTGAAAACAAAGTAATCACATTTAATTTTAGTTTAATCATTGCTAAGGAAATGTGAGAAATTTCAAATGAAATCACATCTACCTCCAAAGGCTTTACCAAAACTCTCTTTATTAGAGATAAAAATTTAGTATTTCACAGTGCCCAGCAGATGGAAAAAACCCAAAAACCAAAAGTCTAAGGGCAGATGAAATCACTGTTTCCAACTGCAGCCGTAACTGTATCTTAACTGACAAAGTGCTTGTCAGAACTGTAGAATATCAAGAATTTTCACTTTAAATAGTTACCTGAACACTATAAACAAATAAAATAACTGATGAACAGGAGAACTGCTGAGGATGATGATGAGGAGTTCCAGAGACTCTTCCATAAAACGCCATCCATCAACTCCAGCTGCTGCTGGCAATTCTTGGGAAATGAGCACCTGGCCTTTCTACATTTCCAGAAACTTACTGCTGTTGGCCAGTCCTTTCCTGATGATTAAAGTATGCCACTAATTTTAATGCTGGTTTCTGAATGAGGACTTTATTTTTTTTATAACAACTCCCTGAAAACTGACTTCCATAGGGCTTTTATTGTCATCAGTTAAGATAAAATAACATACCATTAAATGAGATCTCAACAGAAAGAAAAGATGCATGTCAAGCTGACATTTGCAATTTAAGGGTTTTCAGTCCTATCTTTGCCAAAATAATGATTACCTCTCCCTCCAAGATGAACACACGAGAGAGAGGGTGGAAATCAATTCAATGAGACACTAAGATATGTGAAGCTATTTAAGCTTCTCCAAACAGACTATTTTCAACAACTGATTCAATCTCACCTTTAAATTAGCTGTTATCTCTGAAGCAAGTCCAATGGTTTATTCATGTAACCAATAAAGGGACATGCTTCTATCTCAAAGATTAAGGTAAACTGCAAAGGGCAAGCCCTAAAAAGGATTTCCCAAGATGGTGTTTCATGCCTAATTTTAGATGCTGTCAGCTTTTACAGCGGTAAATGCTCATAAAAGGGTACTACCTTTTTCTGCTTTATCACAGACAGGAGTGATTCACTTGTGCCAATCACATTATATAACTCATTGTTCATATATTTTCCAGTAAGGTCTCGTGTCACTAAACTCAGCATATGTAAGAAGAAGACAAGTTAGAAAAATTAATTAGAAGGGAAAAGGATGGAGAAAAACACTTCAGAAATATTATTATGAATGCTGAAACTCACCATTCAAGGAGAGACATGCTAAAAATAAGTATCTTCAGCCTTTAGGAATGCAACAGCAATGCTGTGTGGTTGACAGGGCACTCCTGCTGTGTGCAACCCTTGGTGCTATTCTAGGACCATAGCGCTGGAGCAGTGCAGCAGCCCTGGAACAGTTGTAGCTCACTTTGTCTCCCTCTAATATCCCTGTGTCACATGGCAGTGGGGTCTCAGTCCCAGAATCGCTTTCAATTCAGATGGCAGAACCTGAGGCATACATTTATAGCCTCTAGTCTACCTATCGTGATGCAAGGAAAAAGCAACACTATTTGCACAGTTAATCATTGCTATAAATTACATGAAGATTAGGCTATATAAGCTATACAAAGCCCAATCTTTATCATTCTTCTTTCATGCATGCATATATATTTATAGAGTGGTGTGTTGTTTTGTTTTGGTTTTTAAAGTTAGCATTTGAAAGCAATTTACACTCCATTTTCACCTGAAAAAGTCAATGGAAGTTTACATCAAAGACAGTTTACAGAGTAAGTTTTACAAGCAGATACAGCTAATAGCTCTGTGATTGGGCTTGTAAATTTACTTAGGGGTTAAACAGGATAAAAAATTTCTATCCATTCATTCCTGGGGAGGTCTTTCTCCTCCTAATTATTATCTTTAAATGTGCAGTATTTATGTTAGGTGAATCTTCACTTAGGGAAGAGGAGAACTATCAACTGGCATTGTAAACACAGACCTGAATTCAGACTATTAATCCACGTCTGCCTCTGCAGTGACAAGAAACATCCTCTCCATCTCAAGTCACCAGGAGGCAAAACGAAGTATTTTACAAAAGCAAAAGGATTTGAAAAGCAGAGGCTGCAGATGAAGTTTTTCTTTCATTTATCTACAGAGATTGTAACAAAGCCAGACATTGATACTTACGCACAGAACTAAAAAAACTTTTGGCAATCATCCAATATGCACTTCTCTTGTGAGTAAATACGAAATCAGTATCTTTGAATATTAAAGAGACACAATCATCCCAACAAATAGATAAAACTAATCTGTCTGCATACTCACATTGTGCCACATAACTAAAAATACCTAAAATTACTGACATTGAATAGAAACTTCAATTTTTAAAAATTAAAAACCTCAGCAACTTCTGAGTATTTAGTTTCACTTTTTCTCCCTTTCAGAACTATTTTCTCTGTTTATGTAATGGAGACATTAAAAGACGTATGTAATTATAATTGCTGGGGTAAGAAAAGTGCACCTGAAATCATCTTGCTTTTACAAAACCTAAAATCCTTCTACACAGAAAACCAACCGCAAACCTGTACACATTTAAAATTAACCTTCTAAGGTATTCAACACAGGTTTTGAAATACTGCTCTAAAACACAAATCCAAAGTAATCTTGTCCATCTGGGTCTAATGTACATATGTTTTGAACTGTGAACAATACCTGAATGTTCAGAAATCTTTCAGAAATCTTTTATCATTTGCCTGACTTGCCCATTAGTGGCAAAGCATTAAAATCCAGTTAAAAAGTGATTTGTTTGTCTTGTCAGAAAGAATTATTTCCTGTAGATAAAACATGAATTTTATACCTGAAAAGAAACTTTGATTTCTGAGACTTGAAAACGCCCCTTATGTCACAGTAGGCTAATTATTCTTAGGAAGCCAGTAGTTATTCTAATAATGTCTCTCCCAAACTCTCTTTCAAGATTAGGTATTACATACCAGAAATAGCAATTGTTTCCATGTCTGTGTGTGGTTGATCAAAACCAGGTAAGAATTACACTTGTCATTAGATTGACATCCATTGTGTGAAATGCCAAAAATTTTACAAAGAGCAACTAAAACGGCATATAAATCAAGCTGGAATGCTCCTTATTAAAAATTCATGTTCAACAATTTAGGTTTATTAACACCACAACAATGCCTTTAAAATAATTTTTCCAATGTCTCCTATACAGTTTTCCTGACATAGTTCCTTTTCACTTCAAACAGAGGATTTAGCAGTTCTGTGAAATTTAGCCATTTTTTTCTGCTTCTAGGTAAGAGCAGCTGCCCTCACACACTGCTGCAGCCACCACAAAGTTACAGACAGCACTGGGGAGGCAAAACACCCTGTTCAGTCCCAGCAACCCCAGGCACAGGGGCTATAGGGAATGATTATTTCAGGTTTTACTTCCTGGAACTGAGTTTCAAACATTCCGTTTCATATAAAGTACTTCTCTTGTTCAGTGAAGATTTCTCATCACATTTACACAAACATTTGCGTTTTGAGATTTGGGGAAGAAACGCACAAGGAATTCATAGTATATCACATAACATTGCCCACATTTTCCCAAATGTCACAAGTGCTTTTTTAAAGGCTCACTGTTTTAAAAATCCCACACCAGTATCTTTGAAAGGTGACCACGTCAGTAAACTTAAAGGAGCAGTCCCTGGAGAAAGTTTTCCTGCAGAGATGGTGGCCTCAAGGTTTTCAAACCTGTATTTAGGTACAGAGATAGCAGTGCCTGAGGCTGAACAATGCCACATAGCAACACATCCCATTGACAAGCCCTAACACTTGGTGCTTTAAGAAGGCAAGTCACAAAGACCCTGCCCTCACACAAGCAAGTCTGAACACTGCAGCAGTGCCAGGCAGGGAGAAATTCTCTCTTGAGATGCAAGGGCAGAAAACTCACTGATTCAAACAGAATCATGTGCTGCCCTCCACACCACCTGTCCATAGCCCATTCCATCCCTCATCACCTGTGACCTTACAAAAAAACTGACACTAATCTGGGGCTAAAGACTATATAGCACATCAGAAGCAAAACTCCCTATTTATTGCAGCAGTGGCATGGACCCAAGCATAAGGTCAGCAGCGGCCCCATTGGCAGCTCTGGCAGCCAGCCAATGGCCACCCGTAAGAGCAGCTCTTACTAACCACCAGTTTTTGTATTCTTATACAGAGCATGAATCAGAAGTCAGGAAACATAATGGAGAACTATTACCATTACAGAGCAAATCCACAGGATCTGAGGTTTCCTTTCTTCAGAGGGGAATCCTCATCAATCTTCTTTAAGCCTCTTAAATTAGCTCCAAAGCAATTCTGTGTGGGTTGCAAAGCTTGCTTAACACAGAACTGGAGAGGGGCCAAAGTAACCCAGTACAGTAAAAATTCATGCAGGTAAAACCCAGAAAGAAGAACACCCACCACAGACGTTTGCAAAAGCACTATGAAAATAATCAAGAATCCTCTCAGAAGAAATTGTTTCACCACCCACCCACCCACCGGCAAAAAAACAGACTCATGCTGACAGAAGCAAGATGGTCTTTTAGAAGAAATTATCTCCTTGCTACTAGGTTCAGCTGCCTAGCTGCAATTGACTGCAAGGAGGTATCTCACAGGGTGGTGGGAGGATGTAGAGGAAGACAAGAGAAAAATAGAGGTGAAAGATCAGAAATCCTGCAAGACTGGCATGGCAGAAATTGCTTTTAAATCACTCTTTTCTAGGTAAGTTAAAAGGCACCATCCCCCTTATATAAAGCCTTAGTGGTAAATGTGATCCAGTGAGACTCCCACACACTCTCTACTTCCGCAACCAGAGAGGCTTCTTGCCTCTTCTGTTTATCCTTTGCCCTTTTCAGTGCGAGCTCAGAGCTTCCTGCAGCAGAATAATTAGAATCTGCCATGTACAGTTATTCCTTTTCTTTCATCAATTTGCCTTGAATATGACTTAGTGTACAGTGTAGAGACAGACAGATATGAGAGATAAATTTACCTTTTCATTTAAATATACACTGTAGTCACGTTAAACACAAAAATGTCCCAGGAGACTTTGTAAGTTACAGTCTCTTTTCTGAATTACCTCTGTGCTTACGCATTCAGGAAATGCACTACTATGAAGTAGTACAGCATGAGACAAGCAAAGGGATGTCTTGATGGAAGCAGCACACCATTATGAAAAAAATCATAAATAACAGCTGCTGGCTAGTCCATTTTCTGTCATTAAATCAAGCTTTACTTCGCTGAGTAAACTGCTCTGACAAGAGGCAACTCACTGCAATAGTGTTGTAGGCATTAGAAAGTAAACACTACTTCTTTTTACCATGCTGGAAATCAGTTCAAGTTGTGATGAGAAACATGATAAGAACAAAAATGCAGAGGCAACTTACCATGGGGTAAACAAGAGGGAGAACTCACTTTTTGCAAGCTACTTCACAATAACTATTCTTATTTATGGTTTTATGATGTGGTAGGTGCACACACCTAATCCAACATGCTGAGAAAGAGATACATTCACTCAGACTAGTTAGTAACTAGCTAACTAACTAATATTCACTAATAACTAGCTAATTCACCTTTTCTGCTTTTGACTCCATCTTCCTCCAAACTTCCTTGGTCATCTCAACATAGCCTCACTGTTGAGCGTTTACAAGCTTCAGGAAGATGACACAGCTACTGTTGGATTTTCTCCCTAATGTAGGGGCATCTACACAGTTCAGGGTGCTCAAATTTCCCCTGTAAACCTGTACCCAAAAATTCTTGCACAGAGAAAATTCAGTCTTGACAATGGGGATATCAAGTGCCAGCTTGCGTCAAAGCCTTGAGAGGATCCATGCATTTGCTTACAGGGTCAAGAAGCTTTGTTCATGACTTTCAAATGCCAGGCAATTTCAGAGGGCTCTGCTCTCTCTTCCTTAGAGAATCATACCATGCTTATAGATGTCAAGTTGGCTACCCAAAATCAGAAGTGCTATAAATCACTAAACACCTACAAAAATTCTGCATGTGGCTAGTACAATATTAAAAATTCATTCATGCTTTTTGGTTTGAAAGGAAACAGAAATCATCTACACAAGACAGTGCATGTTTCAAAATCAGTTCCAAATCACTTTTCCTGTGAATATCTATTCTGAAGTACTTACAAATAGGTCATTAAAGTTCCTTGTGCATTTTCTCACTCAAATTATAGCTACATGTAATTTACTTTCTGAGATAAACTTCAATTTAAAGTTACTCATTTGTGCCCCTACATGATTAAAAAACCACCAAAATAGTAGCAGAAGGAGAAAAAAATCCGTTGAAAATGGTCAAGGAAAAACTAAAGTCCTGGAAAATATCTGGGGTGTTATCTTAGAAAAAATAATTCTAAGGTTCAGATGCTATTGATTTCGATGGTTTGCTGTGGAGACAGTACTATTGTTTTCAGATTTGGAGTTCATTTATACAATGAAGAAAAATCACTCAGTGAGTAGCAAGAAGCAGAAGAAAATTATGAGTTTTCATTCACTGTTGTTAACAATACTTAGGGAAAAAATTAAACCGAATCTAGTATAAAACAACCCAGCAAAAATTTCAACTGATGGTGTAGTTTCCAGACAGATGTCAAAACCAAGACTTGCAAAGTACTTCATACCAGGAACATAAAAGAGTGTGCTTAAGACCCTTGTAATACTCTTGGAACAGGGCAGAGAAAAATGAGTAACAAAAGAACACTTTTTTTTAAAAGCCCTAACACTAAGGACAGTTTGCAGCAATCTTTCCTTTCTTAGGCAAAACATGAACAAGCCAAAAAACTTGTATCAGACATCAGGTAATCCACAACTAATAATCAACTATCAATAAATCAACAGATCAAATGTCTAATGATGCCAGATCAACTAGAATGAGTGCTATCCGTTAAAAAACCATCAGTAAGCAGAAAGAAGAAGTCAGGGATGTTCCTACTGGTAAAAGACTCCCTGACTTCAGGCATTCTACCACCATGCTTTGAAGCTTTTCTGAATCCAGACTATTTTTAGCTGTTAGCAGGGATCTCTGTACACTGTTACTTTCAAAAATAATTGACAAATTGGATGAAAAGCAAGCAGTTCAGGGAGTTGTCAGGGAGAATTTATGTAGCAATTTTTCCCTGTCTCTGAGAATAGAAGCTGGAACTAAGGAAATCATCTATTTCTTTATATCATTCATCCACACAGTTGAAACACTAGTTACTGTGAATAAAAGTAATAGTTTTTAGAGGCTTCCCTTGTCCCATAAATCTCCTGGGCGATGTCTCAAGGACAGAGCAGAAATAATTAATCTAAGGAAAGATAATATTTTATCAGTACCTCTGAGCAGCGTTGATAAAATCAAATCAACTGCTAAATGAAGACGCAAACTAGATTACCATTAATAAAATTGCACAATGATGAATTTGTGCTGCATCATAAGCAGACAAAAGCCCAGAGAAAAATTAGTGACTGAACTGTTTCTGGGTAGAAAGTGAACTGAAAAAGAACTTTCTTTCTTTTCCCTCAAAAAAATGTTCTTTCAGAATGCCCCAAAATTCTGCGATTTTAAAGTTTTTACTACTTTGATTCTTATACTGAGGACAAATAAGAGAGGTCTGCAAAATGATTACACTCAGATATGTTCCACTTACACAAGTTCACAACTCTGCATCTCTGGATACTTATCAAAGCACTTTATGTCTAGCTTTTCCTCTCTCTTCAGCAGTGAACCCAATTTAAGAAAAAACAACCCACCAAATCTGTTGACAAAGCTATTGACTAAGCTTTTTAAGCTCTTTTTTTTCTGTGTTTAGTATAAATGGAGACTATGCCCTTCAAAGTGGCCAGCAACGCCAATGTATTACTAAGAGGTGTGATTGTGCCATCAAACACTGATAAGAGAGATTCTCCAAAACCTCCTCCTTACTATTTAGCAAAAATTATTTTCAGTATAAACTGAACTGCTCACAACTATTATATGATCATCTTTATTAATATGCATCCTTTTCCAAGGTAATCATGTTCACAGTAAATGCAAGAGTTATAACTTTAGGTTACAAGACATGCTATAATTTGCTTCCCTTTTTCCCTTTCAATAGCAGAGTCTGCTCCAAGTAGCGGCCACACGGACTCATTCATTTCGCAGAGGTTCTCATTTTACATATGTCTATGTAAGATCTCACCAACATTTGAAACTGTTGTTTCCCACTCTCAGCTCTATTAATCTGCTTCCCACCATGATGATGGAAGTTAATTAACAACAACAACAAAATCCCTAATCCACCAAGCAGTTTTGACGCTGGATGAAGACAGCAAGTATAATTTTATTGGGCTGCAGTGATTATAAACGCTGTATATATGGATCTCAAGAATTTATCTGCATTTCTTAGCAGTTCTAATTTGGTTTTGTCTCCTTTAGGTAGTTAATGCATAGCCATCATTATTAATCTTCCAAATGTAATTTACTTCTCTGTTCTGCTTCAAGCTGTGGCTGGTAAGGGCCTTGTGATGGTCTGTATTTCCATGCTATCCAGCACACTGTTGAATGCGGTCCATGATTAAGACTCTTAAGTCCTGCAATAACCAAGTAAATAAAGGAGCAACAACCTCCTGATTTGTTCTCTGCAGGCTGCCCTGCCTCCTTAAACCTCTTTGTAACAGCTGTATGCCAAGCCTAATGAATAACTGCATAAACTAGTTATGAACTTGTGTGTGCCTGGAGGTCTGCAACTCTGAAACACAAACCTCCCAGCTCTGCCAGAGCCACGTCTATTCTGAAAACACTCCAGTTCCCCAGTTGCCTACAGGGACACTATCCAGAATGAGAGATGCATCCATTGAAAAGTATTTAAATGGGAGTATGGAGCTGTGGTGAAGCTTAATTGCAAATAGGAAACACTGAGACAATGCAGAAAAGAGGGGACAAGGGAGTGCTTTTTGGAAGGAGTAACAACGAGAAGGCAAAACTACCTGAAACAGTTAAATGCAATCCAACAAGGCCAGAAATACAACATACTATAACCTGACAGATGCAACCACATACAGAAGAGTGAACAACTGACTGAAAAGTAATTTAGAGAGTATCTTGGGAGTTGTAGACATGCCAAACTGAACTTGAACAATGAATTGTTAGGGAAAAGGCAAACCCTATGTGAGGACGTAAACCAAAGTCTCACCCACAAGACGTTATGAATAACCCGGCCGGTTGCATTCACATTTGCAAAGCCTCAGCTGGAGTGCTGTGTTCAGCTGAAACCATGGCACACCATATGCTGAGCATCTAAACAGATTCCAGGAAGAAAAGGCAGAGTGATAGGAGGCTCAGGAAATACAATCCACTAGAAAAACTTTTCAGACTTTTCTATTGTTTTGACTGTTTTTAGTCTAAAGGAAAATAAAGTTGTGGGAGACACAGTGACAGTCTCTAAATATGCAGAAGTTGGCTGTAACTAGAAGAGAACTAATTGCTTTCCATGGCAGTGAAGGACACAAAGCAACACACTTCAAACTCAAGAAGGGAATTCAGGTGAGACCTTTAGGTGGTGTACCCCCTATTCACTGCAAAAGCTTTTTAACAGTAAACTCGGTGAGAACATGGGACAGATTGCCTAGGGAGTGTGAAGGCTTTTAAACACAAGGCAGACAGGAACCAGTCAGGAATGGCACAGGCAGAATTGACCTGCCACAGTGCCCAGGACAGATCAGTGTGCTCTAGCCACAATGGCCAACTTTGGGACATGGGTACATCCCATGTCACCACCACATCCAAACACATTCAGGCCCTGTAGCTTCTTGCTTTTCCCAGTCTTTTTGCTCCTTGTTTATTACAGCAGCTCTGCTACAGTTTTTTCTGTCCACAGCTGCAGCCACCTGTTGGGCAGTAGAAGCTGGTTCCTCTCTTCTTGCAGGAAAAGACAGTATCCAGCCCCTGGGACTCCAGTGGATTAGATGAGATTCTGAGATTTTCTTATACAGATTTTATAAGATTTCAAGAAGAGAAGCCTCAAAAGCAGAAGTGGAGAAGACAGACTCTAAAACAGAACAAGTGCCTCCCTTCTCACTACCTTTTGCCTTTCATAAAACCATGACTGAGAAATGAGAAGACTATCCAGGGAGTTTACATATATAACAAAATCTACAGGAACAGCTGGTGAGAACAGAGATATATTCAAAAATCCACCACTTGCATTACGGATCTGTATTAGTTAAACCTGAGAAAACGGTTTAAAAATTTAAATATTAAACATTTACATGTTAAAACCAAAGAAAACGTTTTTAAAACTTGTCCATATGTATACTACAGATGTGCAAACACCTATTAACAGAGTGCCCAACATTTTACTTTCAAGTAATATGAGCTCCACTAACAAATAAATGCTACTGTAAATAAATTGCTACTGTTCTAGAAATTTATTTGAATTTAAGCACTGTCCTGTGGCCCAGACAGATACATACCTGTGCTCATATAACTCACTAAAAGTAAATCCCCTTCTTCAGAAAACTAATGACTATTTAACGGACTTAAATGACACTGCTAGCACAGTACTAAAAATACAACCAGAAAAGTCTGGTTATCTTGGTGGCCTAGTAAAGGAAGTCAATGTGTCTCCCTGCTAGGTCAGTGGCTCGAATGCTGGCCCACACCAGTGATGACTGACAACTGCAATCATCTGATGATCTTTTGCCAGCTTTGTGAATAAAATTCACGATTGTGGTCCCAGAGCAATCTGTCCTCAATGTAGCATTATCATCACAATTAAACACCACTCCCCCAGCCAGGCTCCATGAAGCAAAGTGATGGGTGGGCAGATGGACAGAAATATTCCCATTGTGCAGAGGAGCACTCTCATTCTGAACAATGCTGGCATGCCAAAGTTTGACATTTATCCTCTTAGATAGAAAAGGGGCAGCTATCAAGTTTTTCTTTCAGTAGAGGACTATGCTGAAATGTCCCATTTTTATCACTACTTGGTTTAAGCAAGAATTAAACAGCTATAAAATGGCTTTAGAGCATTTTTTTTTGTGGAAGCATTCCATGTTTGACCCTCCACCACTGATGGTATTGGCCATTCAATCTGCACTATACAAGACACACAAACACCATAATGATCAAAAGACTGTGTGTTGTAAGCGTTTATTACTATTAGACATATCAAGAAGGGGGCTTTTTATTGATGCTGAAGTTCTCTGAACTGCTATTTTTGTAAGATTTTAATGACTGTCTTGATTAAGTTTTCAATCCACATCTGAAAACTCAACTCTGAGGACCAGCAAACCACTACCATTAAAACAGCAAACCATATCCCCAGAGCAACACGTCATCAATGTGAGGCCATGGACAAATTTCATTCTGAATGTTTCTGTTCCTGTAGAATGAAGTTAATAATATTCACTACCTTTGAGAAATAACACTGATAAGCCTATACAAATGGGAGAAGAAAAGTTGGAAATAGATTCCCACTGAGGAACATTAAATAGAATTCTTACTTATCTTGTGAGTAAGAGAGTTAATTAAAATAGCAATGTGTTCATGCTTAATTACTGGAGGCAAGTTCAATCAGAAGAGTGAATATGAAAGTTGGAGGAAAAACAGAAGGGAAGAAATTCTTCAGTGACTTGTTTAGAAAGAAGACAAAACCCAAGTATTTTCACTACAACATTATAATTTTAATATCTCTGTATCAACAAAGAATCTACCTACTGATGTTCCTGAGGACTTCAACACACGTGTTCATTTAAGGTGTCTGAGTGAATGACTTTTTAAATCTTTTTGATGGCAAAAGGTATTTTCCCATTTACTGTAAAAATCAAAACTATTTTTTATTTACAATCAACAATGCAATCATTTAAGACATGTGAGGCAATCCTCTAAGGTCCACTACAATTGCTTAAGCTCTTGTTCAAAAATCCTGTGTGTAAAAAGGAATTCACTACACTCTGTTTAATGGTTACAGGTCTGTTTTAGTCCATGCTATTTTGCCTTGTGTTTTAAGGAATTCTGAGAAAGAAATGGAGCGTGGAATGCAGCTTGGAATTAAGTAAGCCAACTAACATCTCCCTTCAGTAGAAAAGTGGAAAACAAACCACTGCAAGTTCAAACAAAAGTTCTACTGAGTAAAGCATAAGAATAGTATTTCATAGTGAGCTTTAGTTAAACTACTAAGCAATCACTTCTCTTGCAGGCTTAAAACAAATGAAAGTTTTTATATAGTTTACAACATGAAGGTTCTACAGACATTTCCGTTTTAAGAAGCTCTCCAACTCCCTGCACACTCAGCAGAAAAATAAACAATTTACTATTAAAAGCTTGGAACTAGTGAATCACAAAGCCCATATGACAATACAAATGAACACAGAGAGTATTATTTTAATATTTTACTATTATTCCCCACATTGTGTGGTCTGACAGTGTGCTAATTCTTCCTAAGAGCAGTTTTGCACTCTCCTCTATCCCAAACCACATTTCTATTGTCCTGCATTCTGCTGAACAAAAACTCCCAACTTCCTATTAAAACTATGCATCAATCCCCTGTGGTATTTAAGAAGGGGATAGAGCAAATCAAGACATTTAGACCTTAAAACAGGATTTGAACTGGATTGGTGAAGAAAGCAATGCAAAGTCTGTAATTTCATCCTCTTACTTGGAATAGAGAGATGTGGTTCCTACTCCAGATGCCTAAGGAATATCTGAACTGCATTGGATGGGGCTACTTAAATTATAATGGATGTAGAGCCAACTGCTACTCTGCTACTCCGGCATATGGATTTCAAAGTTCAGGAGCATTTAAGGTCATCATAGGAAATCCATCTCTTGATACTCTATCTACATATAAAGTCCTTGATTCTGACAATTTCCTACCTTAAAAAGGAGTGTAATGTGTCTGTAAAAATGAGTGTAACATATTTAATATACAATCTCTTGGGCTTCAAGAATTGCAAGGGCCTTTAAACTAGAGTGCTACATTTTCAGTTAGCGTTCTTCACCGACGTCCAGTTAGAAGAGGTAATGGCAGACTAATGTGGTGTTTGTAACAACTGCATGCCAAGGGTGTAAGATACTACATTCACACAGGCAGACTGCCAATGCTGTCACAGTTGTCACTGATTTTGTTGATGTCCTCCAGAGTGAGACTGGTGCCAAAACACTAGGTGAGATCAGAGCCAAAGCCTTCAAACTCCTTCCTGGGAGCTCTGAAAGAAGTGGTTCAAGGCTTATTTCCCCCCTGCAAGAGAGCAGGTGTCTGCCGTAATGTGGCAAGCACTAAAACTGTGGTGTTTGCCACATTTGTTCTTCCCCCAGTATTTCACATAATCACAGAATATGCTGAGTTGGAAGGGACCCACAAGGACCATCGAGTCCAACTCCTAGCCCTGCACAGGACCATCCCCAAGAGTCACATCATGTGCCTGAAAGTATTGTCCAAATGCTTCTTGAACTCATTTTCTTCCTTACTGCAATACAAAACCTCAAGGAAATAAAAAGAATAAAATAGAAACAAACAACAATAAGCAAGTTGTTTTCCCCAAGCATTAATTCTATCCTCCCATCCCATGAGATCATGGCAGGATTCAAACCCCAAATACTGTGAGAAGAAAGAAAGTCCAACTCTTCAAAAATCAATCCCTTTTTGGTTGTGATGGATTCTTAGGAGAGGGATGAAAATGATGCCAAAATTACTTACTCCTCTGTAGAAATGGGGAGAATTATTTGTCTCTGCCCAGAATCAGTGTAAAGTACATGCCTTTAGTTCTCTGCTGTAAGAGTGCTTTGTCTCAACAGACAGATACAAAGCTACTGAACTTGTCTCCAACTTGCAATGATCTATTCATATGGAAAGCTGCACTCAGAGTTCCGGTCAATGGAATTGGCATTTGGACTGACACTGCATAACACCTTTGTCAGCAACATGGACAGAGGGATTGAGAGTATCCTCATCAAGTTTGCTGATACCAAGCTGTGCAGTGCAGTGGACATGCTGGAGGGAAGGGATGTCATCCAGAGGGACCTTGGCAGGCTTGAGAGGTGGGACTGTGTGAACCTCATGAACTTCAACAAGGCCAAGTGCAAACTCCTGCACTTGGACTGGGACAATCCCAAAAACAAACACAGGCTGGGTGGAAACGGACTGAGAGCAGTCCTAAGGACAAATACTTGGGGATGCTGGTTGACCAGACACTCACTGTGTCCCAGCAATGTGCACTCACGGCTCAGAAAGCCAACTGTGTCCAGGGCTGCATCCAAAGAAGCACGGCCAGCACGTCACCACGCTGGTGACGCCCTGCCTGGAGCACTGCATCCAGCTCCGGGGTGCCCAAAATATGCAGGACACTGACCTGTCAGAGGAGGTCCAGAAGGGGCACACAAAGATGATCAGAGGGCTGGAGCACCTCTCCCATGAAGACAGGCTGACAGAGTTGGGGTTGTTCAGCCTGGAGAAGAGAAGGCTCTGGGGTAGCCTAATTGTGGCCTTCCAGCCTGTAATAGAGCTGGAAAAGGACTTTTTACAAGGGCATATTGCAATAGAACAAGGGGAAATGGGTTTACATTGCAAGAGGGAACGTCTGGATGAGATATTAGAAATAAATTCTTTACTGTGAGGGTGGTGAGGCACTGGAACAGGTTGCCCAGAGAAGCTGTGGATGTACGATACCTGGAAAGGTTCAAGGCCAGGATGGATGGGACTTTGAGCAACCTGGTCTAGTGGAAGATGTCTCTGCACATGGCAGTGGAGTTGGAACTAGATGATCTTTGAAATCTCTTCCAACTCAAACCATTCTTTGATTTTCTGATATATATTTGGATAAGGGGAAGAAACAACATTAAGACCACCTCTATAACCACACTGAAAAAACCAGAGCTAATTATAGTATCAGCTCTTGCACTGCTTAGCAGGTTGAGCTTACTATAGTTTTCAGGACACTGCTTTCCTCTGTTATTTTTGTATTAATGAGGGAATCTAATGCTCATGGAATGATACCACCAGCAAGATCCAGGAATAGCATGGGCAGGTGCTGTGCACAAGTTTCTCTGCCAATCAACCTCAAGTCTGACTCATCTTCTCTCAGTATTGTATTTTCCTGAATCAGAGATTAATCACTGTGCCAAACTGTATGGTGTAAAGTTCCACTCGGAATGACTGTAGACAAATTTTCCCTACCAGTGCCTCATAATCAGTACTGCAAGGGCTTGGTGATGGGAGTGAAAGACTGAGCAAGAAAAGAAAAAAAATCTCATGAAAATTACTTCACCTGCAAAAGTAACTTCTGCAAAAGAAAGGAGGAAATTCATTCCAGCCTGAAGAGAAATAACCTTTTTAAGACTTGCGCTTCTTGCATCTGTACAGCAATATCTAAACAGTAGCCACTTTTTAAATCAAACTAAGTTGTAAAACCAAGTTGTGTTATGAACTTCACCTTCTGCAAGAGCTAATCCAAAGTGCATCTGTCAATAGCAACATCTATTTTTGGTTCATCTCAAAGTATTTTAAGTACTGGAGGGTATTCAAAGAATGGCAAAAGGAGCCAAACAATATTTTTATTGTTGCAATTTTAACACTTAAAAGCCTACACATCAGCCTAAAAGTAGGTGACCTGTGAGCAACACCAGAAGACTGTTTATCCATGATTAAGTGTCACTGTGAGGTGCTAACACGGGGAGGCATATAAGAATGTAATTGGCAACTTTACAGAGATAAAATAAAGGCTTTTTATTTAAAGCAACAGTTGAATTATTAACATAGTAAACATATTAGGGCAAGTACTGCTTTTAAGTTCCTGTAAAAGTGTTTTTTCCTTCTGTAAAGCCCACTGCAGGCCATTTCCTGAAAAAGCCTGCCATCGTGATAGATGGAAGTATGCAGGGAGGCAAAACCAAATTTCAAGAAGTGCTTGGCAGAGGAAGAGTAATTAATGCAACTTAATGTATCATTTAACAAAAGTAGCTAGGATAAATTTTTGATGTGTGGCAAGCATTTTAAACAGTTTGACCTTTTCATGAAGGTCACAGAGTCTTTCAAGGTAAGGGCATAAACACAAGGTATAGCACAGTAAATTAGACTGTACTTGCAAGGTGCCACATGGAGCCGATAACTTACAAAGATGCTCTTACCCTGGTGCAAAAGTCAGGTATGTTGAAACAGCTCTCCCTTCAGTGCAAGTTGGCTAATTTGTTCTTAATTTGGGCTGTCAAAGTGTAAGATCTTAACCCTAGGTACAAAAAATGCAGCAGCTCTACCACAAATTTTCTCAGTGTAGTAAACTTTATCACTGGTCCACCCTTGCACTTTACAACATCTACCAAATACTGTAGATAGGATATGAAAGACCAAAAAACAGGCACAGTGGCAATTTTCCAATTGCCACTAATTCAGGTTTCATATACACAACACCTTAATTTGAGTTCAAATCTTGACCCAGTTATATTGAAAGACTGTTAGAGAACAATTCATTACAGTTTCATATATGCTACACAGCAAAGCTGTGAAGATTGCTAGTACTAGCAGGCATTTCTTCAGGTGTATGAAAATAAAGAAAATCTTGGCAGGAGACCTGTCTTTCATTAAGGACATGGATTAGGACAGAGTCAGCAATATTATCCTTTCCTACTTAGTAATTCTGATGGAAATTAAAATTATTCAATAGATTCTGCAGCATTGTTCATTCTCCTACAACAATCAGGTTTTGCCTACTTTCGGTATATTTCTTGCATTCTTGTTTTTTATTTTTTTTCACAATTCCCTGCAATGTTGCCTGAGTTTTGAAATGGCTATGCATTCATCTAGGTTGACAGCCATTTATACCCTGGCTTTGATGCCCCTCCATCCCCTTTCCCTCCTCCAAGCAGAAGCACCATCAAGGCTCTAAATGGGACCACACAAATGGAAATGAAGACTGGAGTCCATCTGACCTGTGCAGCACTGACAGGCTCAGTTACTACAAACTTGAGCAGGCAGTCCCAGCCCTGGCCCTGACAAACAGCCTTTTTCACAGCTCAGCTGAGATTTCTCCAGGGATCTGAATGAAAGATATCAAAAACTAATTTCCAAGATGTTGCCATAGTGAGATCATTTGTTGGTAGAAGGCAAAACTGGATGACTGGTGAGCCAAGAGTGCTCCTTATAAGCACTGATCCCAGTGTAACTACACAGGTCACATTTCCCTACAGCTGGAACTGAGCAGGAGCCGAGTAAGGAGAAAACCAGAAACAGTGATACTGACTTCCACCATATTACAGCCTAGCAGTGAATCTCTGCCAGTGCTTTACAAAGTGAAGGTTTCCAAGGGCATAGCAACAGCATGCCTCTTCCTTTATTCCCCCTGAAATTATTTGTAATGCTGTTCTACTTTTCCTTGATTTAATGTAATTGATTTAGTGTAAAACAAGATTTTATTTTTCCAGACATTTATTTTATAACATTTGATTTACTAGAAAAAGACATTATTTCTAATTTACAGCAACCTCTTCTATACACTTTTTAATTACATGGGTATTTGTGTTTCATTATTATCCTTCTGCCTTTGATGGCAGCATTATAATTGTACCAAGTTCTTTCCTAAAGAGAATGTAGTTTTCTTTCTCTTATCCAGCTCACTCTGCCCTAAAGCTATCCTGCGGAAGTCCCTTAATGAATTTGAGTGAAGCGGCAAAAACGCATTCTCTGTGACAACACTTACAGCAAATTGTCCTCTACCACACTCTTACTTCTGTCTGGAGATGCAGAGACAAACAGATGGGGCTGTTCACAACCACCTCATGCACACATACTGTCTTTATGTTATTAGAGAATCTGCCCTGTGCATATGTCAGAGGCAAAATTAAAAATAAGGTATTAAGAGAAGTATCTAATCTCTTTTCAAAGACTCCAAGCTATGCTGTCACACTGTTGCTTATCTTCTACATAATTTCACGTTTTTCCAGGCTAAGCTTATTTAAGTTCCACTTTCAGCACTAGATTTTGTTATGCCTTTGTCTACAGAAAGAAAAAGCCTCTATTCCATTTTTACTCTTACATCAGAAGATGAAAAAATCCTACATATAAAATAACGAATCCACCCTCCAATATTTATTCTATAAATTGCAGGTCTTAAAGATGCTAAGAATCCCAATATAATGACTGTTGTTCTAGACCCCTAATGATTTTGGTTGAGTCACCATCCCTGGAGGCTTTTAAAAGACAAGTAGATGTGGCACTTAGGGACATGTGTAGTGATGGACTTGGCAATATTAAGTTTATGGTTAGATTTGATCTTAAAAGGTCTTTTCCAACCTAAATGATTCTATGATTTCAACAAATTTCCATGAACTCTCTCTAGAAGTTCCATACCTGTCTTAAAAGTCCTGACCAGGGCATAGTATTTTATAAGGATCTTACCAAAGCTGTGTTTAATGGAAAGATCACTTGGTACTTAAAATGTATATTTTGTACAATCTTTTTAGTCACAATACTTGTTATGAGGTCAAAGCAGTTGTCTGTGAAGAACCCTGTATTTTCCTGAACCTGTTCTGTATAATCTGTAGCTTACACTGCTTTCCATTGAAGTATTTTTTCTTGACTTTATAAACCTTAAATTTAGCTAATTCTTATACACATTCACTATGTGTAATAGGCACCTTCAAAGGAGTCTTCATGCTACTACACTGAAATACCTGTCTGAGCCTGTAGAGCACCTACAACAGTATTTCAGTTCAAAACCAAAGCATGGTTCTAAAGCAAGTCTCCTCACCAAGAGCCAAGTCCAATTGTCTTGAGCTCTGGTATAGGTGATCAGAGCAAGACAGCAGGGTTCATGTTTATTACCTGAATTGTCTGGTAAACCGAAGGATCAAATCCTTTAACAGTCACTTCTCGGAAAACTCTTGGCTCCAGTTCCTCTTTGGTCAGATCACAGTGATATATAATACCTAAAATACAGAATACAGTGCAAATTTGTCAGCTTAGTATATATCCATCATTAAAAAGATGCCAGTTCAGGCACTGTGGTGGAGAAATGAACGGTAAAGGTAACTCGGCAGGGTGAAAAACAGTAGTTCTGGACACATCTTTTCATTTATTACATATTTTAACGCTTACATATATGCACTTCATCTAGGGAGGGTGCAAAGGCTTTCTGTACACAAAGAGCAATTCTCACGACTCACACAAAGCCAGGGGGCTTAAGCAAAATAGGGGAAAAAAAATGTTTTCATAAAGTTAGAAAGCACTTATTGAAAATTATAATGTTGGAAGAAAGAAATATAAAGTCAGTTTTAAAACAGTCCCTTTACATCCACCAGACTGAGAATAAATATATCAAGAATTTCACTCAGGTCAATATTTTTCTCCTTATGATAAAATATTTGAAATTAAAATCCAAATGGACCCCAGATAACAGCAAGAGCTAAACGTCCACTTGAAATTGTGGCATACTAGCACAGGTTACCTATGGAACTGAACAAAATCTGGTCTTGTGTAATTTCTTTTACATCCTGATCTTGCAGGTTTGAAGACCACTTCAGGCTGTCCAAAGGACTGTGCACATGAGAAAACGTATGTCTATAAATAGTATAAAAATTCCAGGTTTCAGCAGAGGCTGAATCACAGGGACTGCAGCTATCTAGACAATACACAGACTGCATTTCCAGAGCAAATCGGTGTAATGTTACAGTAACACGCAATTTAACCCCTGCTACTGCATCTCTTGTTCTATTTCTAGTGTCATAGCAGTTAATATCAAAAACCATTGTAATATTTTTAACTGTTTTGCTGGATACTAAATAAATGCAACATGCCAGAGTGGTCACCTAAGCATGTGACTAGAGTGGACAGCAGGGATAACCATATTTTTCAGGGAATAACAAAAATTATTTTATGGTGTCAACATATGTGGGTTTAGAACTGCTTTATTCATTATTTCATATATACGTTTACTATTACTTTCGTTGTAGGCATTAAACATGAGTATGTTAATTTGTTTCTCATTAGAAAAAAACCCAGTAGTCCAACTTAATACAAGTGCAAATTATATTGATTTCCAATGGTAAAGTAGGAATATCTAGGTTAACCAAGGATCAGCCTCATACCTTTTGTATTATTCCACTGATGAGGTGAATGGAGGTTGCAGACAAACTAAAAAGGATCCATAAACCTACCTAAAAATTACCTCTCTGCTTTCCTCATTCTTTCCTTACCCCATAGTCTACCTACTTTTCTTACCTTCCCTTTTTCTTCCAGATGCCAGGTCACTCTGCCCCAGTTAGCAGAGCTATGCCATAGTGAATTTTTTGTAGATGCTAAGCCAATGAATGAAAAGGAGAAAAATAATCTGCCTAAGCAACCAGCAGGCAGTTGAGAGCAGCCATTGCCAGCCGGCTCGAAAGCCACAGGCTAAAACAGATCTGGGCTCTTCCCCTACACATTTTATCAGCTGCAGAGACTCCACTGGATCAGCTGCTTGTTAAACTGGCAACTTCTGGCCCATGATGTGGGCAAGTGAACTATGAACCATCAAGCTGGATGAAGTTAGAGATAAATATAAGAGTGTCCTCAAGCTACTCTCGAGCTGCAATGGCTGCAACAATCTGAATGCTGTTTAAAAGAGGAACTGAAAATATAACATATCATATTTCTGTTCATGTAAACAGTAAGATAATACGAAATTCATCACACTTCTTATCTGCTAAGACTGAAATCTAATTTTAATAATTTGACATATTCCTTTCTAGCAAAACCAGCAAACTTATCAAAACTATTATTCAGCCATTTTGCAGGGTAATGTTGCTGTGCTCTAACTGAAACAGAGCAAAAACATAGGTCAGATGCTATAGGAACATTTTTTATCCCCTTACAATACATAACCATGGAAGAAGATAAAGATCCTGAAGCCTATCTGCCCCTCCATATTTGAATCCTGTCTTGTACTAGGTATTGATTGTTTGGGCCATAAAGAAAGAAGAAGAAAAAAAATGAGTGAACAGTAAATACATTTGCTTGTCATATACTAGATTGACAATTGTGTAGAAACTCCCTTCCTATGCAAAATCCTAGAATATTTACTGTTTCGCCACACCTGTATTATGTAATGCTTTAGACAGCTCCAGCTTTGCAGGACTGTACAAAGAAGATTTCTACAACAATCCAGCAACACCAAGTACTGTAAGGACAAATAGTAAGGATGCTCAAATAAGTCTATGCATAAATGAATCATAAAACTGTCAAAGAACAATTTCTGTGACTTTTATTCATGTTCTTTAAAATTGTGGTTAAAATCACATTAAACACATTAACAATTATCTTTTACTGAGTTTTTCACCTTCTATCCGGCTGTATGAAGCAAGAACTGTGAAAATGCTACAATTTTATCTCCAGTACAAATTAGTCTTGAGTCTTAATGCAGGTGTCTGAAATACTAGTAGGCACATTATTTAGGCTTGATGGATCAAGGACTGATACATTTTGATGTGCACAACCACTGCTAACATGGGTGGAAGCAGTTTTATCTGCATCTTAGACATACCAAATAACTACTAAACTACAGAAAATGAGAAAGACACAGTTCTCAAGAACACGAACAATAACATCAGACAAAAAAATCTTACCTGGAGATAAAAAGGAAGTAAACTGGTAGAATATTTCAGTGTCCTTCTTTTGGCCACTATATCCCACAATACTGCCAACGTCTAGGGGAAAAGTCTTGAGATGTGCACCAGTAGCTAGGTCATGAAGCTGCAGGATATTCTTCACATCATGCAGGTAGCACAAAACCAGGAAATTGGACCTAACACAAGCAACCCATTCTGCACAGCATGGAAAAGAAAAACAAAGCCACGGAAAACACAATGAAAAAATGTAAGAAAGAAAACAATCAGACATACCCTGATCCTAAAATTCTTTAGCATACCTAAATGCATGCAGCAAAATTTCTTACACGCACTGCCTTTAACTCTTAAATCTTTGTAAATGTACCCAAAATAAAGTCTGACATTCTTTGGAAATGCATTAAGGACGCTGCTTAAAGTTAATTTACGCAGACACAGGAATAAAGAATTGCTTAATCAATACGCTTATGCATTTGGGATATTTATAGATCAAAACTGCTCTTAAATATCACATATTTCAATGCATAATCCAAGCAAATAATTTATCTTTGCTAGCAATACTTATGGAAAGTCACGAAAATCAAAACAATCATTATGATTTATACTCGAACTAAACTCATAAGGAAAAAAGACGTGATCCCATATTGCACAGTGAGGTATCGAACCTAGACGTTACCATTTGTCTTGGTTCTACTGCTTCAGTGATCAGGAGACTACTCTTGTAAGCAAGCCCTACTGGGTCTAAGAAAAGGGCTATTCTGGGGTGATAGTCTCATCATGCCATTAAAACCCCCCCTACGTGCTTATTCAAGATGCTAATGTTGCTAAACAGCATTCTTGAGACTGTAAGGCAGTAGGAGCAGGATGCAGCACAGTGAACTCAATCCAGCAAAAGGACCCAGGAACAAATCATCCTGCAGAGGTTCATTGCCTTTATGCCTCTCCTGGCAGCCCCAGTCCAAGTCCCACCCTGTCTGTGCAGCTGTGCAGGAATAAGAGCTTCTGCTCCACAGAACTTTTCCCCTCCTGAGTTTTTTCCTTGGAATAATTACTAGACATACATGAACCTTTTTTTTCACGGCATGCTAACTTTTTAATTGGACTTCAGAAAATTAAAACCAATTAAAATAAAATATCTGGGCTGGCAATTTCTAAAAATCTCTGTGGTTCTACTGACTATCTCACTTCAAACTCCATCTCTATAGCTTGTAAAGTGGAGAAATTCCTTGGAGCTCCAGTTCATCCACAATATATCATGTAATGTATTCTCTCCTGTCTCCTGTGCCATTGGCTTTAGATCTCTAGTGACAAGTCTATTTATTTACTCATACAGACTGGGGAAATACTGAAATGTCTTAATCTCACTCAGTATTTTTGTCATTTAAGAAATTACTTTGCAACAAAAGTATTTTAACTTCTCATCAATTCACAAATTGAATACAAGCAAGACAAAATACAAGCAAGGTTAAAAATCAAAGGAAGTATCCTGAAGGAGGTAACGTGGAACATTTTTATTTGTTTGTAAGACTAGGTGAGGAGGTGATTCTTATTCTCTTCCAACTATACATGCACAACTTCTCTTACAAGTCAGACTGGAAATCTAAATCATGGGCAAGGTACCAGTGTTGGACAATAGCTTTTTTTTATCTGCTGGAAGCAAAGAATGGGGAGATGGAACCAAATGAGCAAGAAAACTGAGGTAGGACTGACAGGGGCACACTCTAATGCCAAAGTAGCATTGTGAGATGGAGAGTTTAATGTGGCAATATTGGAGGAAAAAATATTAGAACATAAGCATGTAAAAATTGACAGAATTTCAGTTTTACACTATTTTACGTTATTTACATTTTAACAGCTCTTTCCAGTTTCCTCAAAGTCCTATAAAACCAAATAATTTGAATTCATAGAGTTGTAAAGAAGACAGTCTTAAAAATGCAGCTTTGCATATTCAGGTTCCAGAATAAAAGTTCCGAGTTTTATCACGCGACCCTTCCATTAAGGTAACAAGTTCTTTCTGAATTGAAGGTCAAAACTCATCATTCTGAAAGCATACTATATATTTTCAGGTCTGTCATGTCCCCTAGAGCTCAAAGACCTGCAAATCCTTTTAGCTTGTTTCTGAAGGACCAGTGAAATGTAATACTTGTCTTTCTAGACATATGAAGTTATGTTTCATAAACACCTAAATAAAGCCTTACTACTCCCCTCTTCCCAAACACTACCATATTTTCATATGGTTCATATTTTTTTTACCCTCAAACTTTCCAACTCCCTCATGAGCTTCTAGTATAAATTTGGGAATTTTCTAACCAAAGCCCCAGAGAACACTTAACTGAAATTTCAGCCATGACCTGAAACAATAAGGTAGAGCATAACATAACACTGTTTATAAATTAGTAATCAATGTGTAATTTTAGCTCTAGGGTGGCTAAAATTTCTTAAGTGAGGCTGGAGAACATACTAAATTTTGTAAGTTAATAGTTCTATTCAATTACATATTTTGAAATACAGAATCATTCTTGGCTATATAAACAAGGAGAATATGTAGTACTTTAAAATATTTTTTACATTGTCACTGCACAAATTTGCCAACATTTTTAAGTGGTTTATTAACACAAAATATGAATTAAAAAGTTAGTATCCCAATAGTAACACACCTTTTTTGCATGCAGAATTAGTGGCTCTGCAATGAGTATGAGATCCCATGAACTCCACTGGTATTCTTAGCAACATCTATAATTAAAATCTCCAGTTTTACTCTCAAAATTTCTTGAAAAAAGTTTCACAAAATGGATTACAGACACTCTCAGGTCAGCTTCAAATGTATATAACATAGAGCTTTGCCTCAACAAAAAAAAAATTAAGGAATTTTTATTTTAAAAATACGTTGTGGTGATGCTTTAATTCCTCACTAATAATTTGATTAAGCAGTTCAGTTTAATGGATTTTTTCATTAAGAGCTGAAGTACATTATTACTTTGACTTACAGACTTATGAAGAGATATTACTCTTTTTATTAAAAAGGTGCAGTTGCCCAGGAGTAAGGCTGCTGGCTTATGTGGGGATTCCTGCTACTAAGGAACTTGCCTAGGAAGCAGCAATATTAATTCTCCATCACCTCTTCAATTTACAAATTAGATGCTCTCAGCAAGGTGAAGGTAACAGATGAGAAGACAATGCAAAATGTTTTTAAAACAGTCCATGAGATTTAGGAACACAGCTTCTGTGTACAGTACCTGTATTAGAACTGGTTTTGGTGCATTGCTAACTGCCTCCAAAACTTACAGTAATGGAAGCTACAAAGAAATACAAAAATCAAAATAGAGCAAAACATTGAAGCAGACTTGAAAGACCAGAAGAAAAAGAAGACACTAAGAACCAATGCTTATATACATAGCAAGCGAAAACAATGCTGAATTATTAACAAGAGCTATTTTTTGACTGCAAACTTTGAGTCTCTGTTATGCTCAGCACTGAGAACCACAGATACTGTTGGGTGTGTTGCATTAGCAGTCAACCTTTTGGTTTTGCTCATGCAGTGCAAGATGCACCCTGCATGCCTCTATTTCATAGAAACTTTTAAGATTGTGTGCTTTCAAATCTCCTGTCTAAGCCTGACATCATTGCTGTACACACCCTTTACAGACAATGGGGAGAAACAAGCACCTTTAGACTGTAGCTGAACCGTTTATTTTGGATACCCTGTTCTGGGACACTGTGAATTGCTTCCTGAGCAGTTTCACTCACACAAGTGACGTTTTTTTAAAAAGCTGACTATCTGAAACCTCTCCAGTATATGGGTCAGTTTATTTTCAGTTAAGACCAAAGAACAGAGCAGTTACTCTCCTGGTTACACCTAAATTTATCGACCTACCTACTTCCAACATCCATCAGGCACAGGATTTGTATTACTATACAATAAACACAAAGAGGCTGCCTTCTCCAACCTGAGAATCTTGCTTCAGGCATCAGAGAGAGAGATGAACACACTTGGAGGCAGTCCTAAGTAATGAAACCAGGTGTGAAGAATTATCCTTGGTACTGGCCAGTTCTTTCTGAAGATTACAGTGACCACTTAGATGACTACAATAGGTTACACAAAATTTTTCAATAGCTAAATTTGGGCTAGAGGAGATATACTTCTTAACAAGGCCTAGAAAACTGAGCTCAACCATGTCTAGAACTTCTAGTTCAACCTTTCAGAAATTCATATACTATTACTTTCCAAAAACTTTTTTTGACAGCTGTCATTAGTCACAAAGCCACTAACTTGGCACCTGCAATGTTGCTATGAACAACTTTTTGAAATAGTTTCAGGGGGAAAAAAGGGTTGAATCCTCACACTAAACATCTGTGCCACTAACCTTAATGACTTAAAACAGTTTTGACCTTTCCTTTCTGCAGCAGTAGCTACAGCATGTTAAGTGTCCAAATGTACAAACATGCTTTGACAGATGCAGGCTGAAATGCTGATGGAGAACACACCACACTAGAAGAGCCAGGCAGCATAGAGCTTCAGCAGGCATTGCTGAGTTACTTGCTGTACACTGTGCTTATGTGTCCACTCAGCGCATGTATTGTTGAGCAAGAATAATTAATGTATTTCAATGGACTGCCAAAGCCATAGCTGCAACCTGGAAGGTCATGGTGGTTTTTTTGGTCATCACAGACAGTGACCATAAACTTCAGTGTCTCTGCACATTAACAGGTACCAACGCTGATCTCAACTAAAATGACCTGTAACCTCCACTCAAGGCCACTTTTGAGTAGACCTGCAGGTAAAACATCATTTACAGAATAAAACATGAATAATTCTGAAACATGTAAGCAAATGTTGACAAGCCCTCACAATATAAAGCATTTGTCTTCTCACTGAGGCCCCATCCTCAGTGGCAGCCTGCCATGTTAATGGGAAAGCTTCAACCAATTTCAACAAATCAAGGATTTGGTGCTCATTTCAGACTTTCCCTCCTGGCTTCACTAGAGTGCCAGAAGACAAATTTCAGCTGCAGTAACTCCCCTCCCCATCCCCCAAGCATTTATGAATTAGTTAGCAGGTTAAAGGTATAAAAAAAACCATGATTTTTCACTTGGGAGTGCACATTGTAGCTGAGGGAACAGAAGCATTTTACATGAACTGAGTTAAGGTATGCAGATGTGTACAAGGTACAGGGAGCACTGCTAGCTTTGCCTGTGCTTGTTAAATGGCCAACTGAGATTCAAGGAACTGTTCAAGATCCCTCTCCACATCTACAACACATTCAGGCATGTGTCTTATTTCTCAGCCCTCCTTGCTCAGGACATCTATTCTGCTTTTCACTGTCACAAGGAAAGGGCTGGATACTAACTGCTGCTCTCCACTTGCCCTGCACCAGTATGGAGCACTTTGGGTGCAGTGGGGGGTATCACAGTTCTCAAAATGAATAATTTAACCTTCTAAACCCAGCAGGTTTATCCTGTGCCTTAGAACTAGGGTTGCAGTGTCTGTTATGGTCAGTCTGTATCTATGGTTTCATAGCTGCTTTTCAATTCAGCATGCTTCTTGCAGCTATATGGTCATTTAAAGCACAAGTTCAATGTCAGATGTGAATCTCTCCTGTGGTTTTATTTCAGACTCCCTGAAAATTAAAACTACCACTTTACAAACAAACTCCAAAGGGAAGGAAATGAGTCTCATCACACTACAATATGCTCTGAGGCACCCCCTTCAATTTCATTTTAAAACAGCTGTCATTTATTTCTTCCCCTCAGCTCACAGAGTAGAGATCTAAATCTACCTCATCTCTGTGTGAAATCCCTGCTGACAGTTGTAAAATGAAGTGTATGTACAACCTCACTGCAGGAATATGCCTGATTTTTCCCTTTATTTCCCAAATTATCTCATTTATAAACAGTTCTTGAAAAAGAAAGCATCAAAGCCAATAGAAAAGTCTATCTTAAAGAATATCTTGAGGAAACCAAATGACATTCACATCACCATGTAGGCATGTGTGTTTATTTCTTGGTTAGATTAGCTTTAGCATCTTTCTAAGAATACAATGATACTTTGTGGAACACCTCTTTATGCCAGTGATGAACACTGGCAGAGATTCTTAACTCTCAATCCTGAATTTATTATTTGCAAATAAATCTGTTTCTGTAACTGCAGCTTTTATGAAATTGAATCTAAGTTAAGACACAGAAACGAACAGGCTATGGCTCCCAGGCAGGTCACACCAGAGTAGGATCCATATATCCCAATAAAACACATTTGTGACCTAGGGTACCACTAACTATAATGTTTATAAAGAAATACTAATACAGCTAAACTACATCTTGTTAAAGTCACTCCCACACATAAGTAAAATTGGACAAGCAGCAATACCCTTTTACCCTCTGAATCATTAATGTCTTAGCTTTTGCAGAAGGAGCGTCATTACATTGGCATCTCTTTATCACACAAATCAAATTCACTTGACTGCAAGGTTTTCAATAATGAATTATTAACAGTCATTTCTATAATTATGTCTTCCTTAACAAAGCTTGGAATGATTAAAAAAGCCTGACATGGAGACTGGCTTGCTTGCTGGCTACATCAAGTGAAGGAGTGAGGTTTTTTATTTAATCAGGACTACAACTTCCTGAACATGATAAAACTCCCTTAACTTTGTGCTAAGGATACTACACTAATCTGCAAGCGTCTGTCACAAAGAAGCAACGGAACAATTTAAATTTACTTTACTCTAAGATCTACTATAGATTTATTAAGATCTAATTAAAACTCATCTTCTTATGGAGACTCTGTAATTTGTTAGTTTAATCCAATTTCTTTACATACCGCTCCAAAAAGCTAGAGAGAGAAGTAGACATATAATTGCCTATTCTGGCTTCACATTCAAATACAGTAAAAGATTAATGACACACTACATATTCCTGAAAGTCACCCTGATGGTTTTATATGACAGATTATGTTTGCTTTCAAGTGTTTAAGAGCTGAATGCCTGTTGGGTCTACAGTCTAAAGGCCAGTGTCCTCAGCAAACCCGTTCATCTGAGCTTTCAGTTTAAGTGCAGTTCTTGTTAAAAGTCTGTACAGTCAAGGCTGTCGTGTATAAGCCATTAAATGAATGTTTTCGTGCGTGCATTAATTTTTTTTTTTGTTTGTGCATGAACATGAACTTATCATGATTTTGCCTTTAGAAAGAAATCAAAATGGAGTAGAGCTAAATACCACCATGTAGTGAAGAGGAGATCTGGCATTTATCTTACTGGGAAGGAATAAACAACCAGTGACTACACAGCCACTGATCAAAGCTCCTTTGGCTGCCTAGACCACTTTTCAGGTAAATCCCCATGGTAACCACACTTCATGTCAGTCATACCTTTCTGTCCCATTCAGTTTAGACACTCATCATGTCCAAGTCAATTCTTCAATTTGGTCCCACTTTATAAACAGCTGTTCCTCATAACTTAAGCATAGCTTAACAGACTGTCAGTGAATCTACACATGACCAAAATAAAGACTTGGAAGAAATTTTTCACTTACATCTATTATTAATTTTCTGCTTAGGACTTGAAATATACTTCATTTAAGATGCAAGTTGTTCCTGATTCAAATAGTTCACAATCTTAAGAAAAGATTTGTGTCTCACCAAGCTCTAATTTGCCAAATTTCCATTCACTAAAATTGTCTCAATATTCTAGACCCCAGGCATTTGCAACATCACTACAATTCTGGGTATGTTCAGAATCAACATTTATGTCACACTGGGACATCTAGGTTGTGGCAGAAATCACATAGGACACACTGTGAACTGCAGACAGAAATTAAGACTTTTGTTTTTAAGTGACAAAAGCCTTAAGATGACTCTGAAATAGTAGTAAAATAGGTTTGTCTTAGTGAGGAAAGACAGAAGTTACTGTATATGCACATATGTATATCACATCATATACACAAAGAGAGCTCTACTCATTCTACAAAGCAGCTCTTGACTGGAAAAGTAGCACACATGAACGAATTGGCATAAAAATTGATTAATAAAAAGTTCAGAATATTTTTGAGTAATTATGTTAGTCAGATAAATCATAATTGTATTTTGTACTGCACGGAGAGCAAACTACATAAATGTACACTAAACATCTGTCAGAAAACAGCTCAGAGGAGGTTTTTCTGTACTATCTAAAAGTAATTCCAAGCTTTCATAGAACTTTATGCAAAAAGATGGCATTAAAAATTACACCTTTATTTTAATTATATCAAAACCAAAGATTTATGTTTTGAACTTGCTTTTACATTTTAAGAATTCCATGCTCTTCAACTTTCCTGAGGCTTTTTTTTTCAAGTATTGTTTACTCCTCTTATTCCAGGGACAAAAGAAAATCCTGTCTCAGATTCTCACCAATTCTGTTCAAAGCATGCTGCAGTACTGCCAGATTTGTTCTTTCCCTTCTTTCTGCATACAAAATCCCTCTTGTTGTAATCCCTGGCTGGCTAGTAAATATTTATTACACTGACATGAAGCAGGAAAATACTTTCCCTCATTTCCTACAAACATAGAATTAAAACAAGGACAGATGAAACAACTTCAGCAGGGCCACACAGGACGTTGGAGAAAGAGAGAAAGAGATATTCTGAATCATTTGCATCTCAGCAAGTCTTTTAACTGCAAATCCTAAACAAAATTTAAACATGGGAAAAAAGCAAGAAGGTCTGTAAAAGATCATTCAGCAGACTAATTACTGAATTAATTTGGAAAAAGCAGAACAGAAGGTCTTTAACTTTACATGAACTCTTACCTAGAACATCTTTTTCATGTTCAGGAATGAGAACTTTCCATTTGGATTCCTCTGGATCACTAAAGTCAATGTTGATTAACCGGTAATTTGGAGAATGGCGGTTTGTCTTGAAAGTGAACACTGTTCCTTCATTGGTGACATACTCGTACTCGGCCTCAAAGTTATCTATCAGCTTCACCCATCGAAGAATTCCTGCAAGATCAAACATAGAATGTCAATTCTTCCTCTCCTCAAACAAAACCTTCCAACACCTGAGGGCAAGGCCTTCCTGAGAATTGCTCTTGTAGCCTCTTTCTTGAACAATGGTGGTGACCAGTAGTAGTACAGCTATGGAAAGGTCAAAATGCACACCAAGTGGAAAAATGCCAGTTGACAGACATGCTAACATGACTGGTTTTGAGGAATTTTTGGCAAAATAAATGCAACATAATGACAGAATTATGTCTAGTATTTCGCTAGCTTTCCTAAGGGGCTGCTGGAGAGCTCAGACGTTTGCCACAGAAATGCTTCTACCACAGTGGCTGCTGTGAAGCCACCGCCGTCAAGCACATCAGGTTCTTGTCAAGGGAGTTCACAAGTGTCCCCTCCTACAGACTTCAAATGAAGGGCTGCAGCTGAGTTGAAAGACTGCACTAAGCTTTCAAGCTCAATTTTATTTGTAACAGCTTTTCTAAAATTACTATTTAATTATAAAGAAATGTATGGGGATTTTAGTTCCTGCAAAAAATTTTACTTCGAATGGAAAATTTTCCATTCTCCTTAAAAGCCCAGGACTTCCTGCAGAATAGAAATGATGCTATTGGAATGAGTACAATAAACTTCAACACGAGAAATTTCCCTTTCAACTCAGAAACAACATTCCTGAAATGCTGTTCTGCAGAAGCTTGTCACTACCAAACGACAACTACAGTTAGCTAAAACATCTGGGTTTGTAAAGAATTAAATTGCATTCTCCCTATCAAACTCCTAAAATGTCACACTCAGTAAAAGAAGTGGACTTCTCTCAGATATGAATTACCTCAGTTTCAGACTGTGGTACAGAGTGGATAGTACTGACTCAACCTGGAGATGGGATTTTAAGACTCCACTGCTTTTTATTCACATTTTCCTGTTTTTCAATAGGTTGAGAGGCTAGTAGAAAGAAAAAGCATCACGGCTAGATAAGGTATGCAATATACTTGTTATATCTACAACCCAACCTATCATCCAAACTTATTATTGTAAGTATCATACATTAGCCGTGCTGAAAAATCAGAATCCATATTGATATGTGAAACTAAAGCTCTTATATCTTAAAATAACATTTAGTGCACTGTCTGCCCCTTTCATAAAGCTACAGGTTGGGTCTTTGCTTTTAAGTATAAACAAATAAACTGTTCCTAAATCTGTTTGTGAAACTCTATAATAGAACGTTTGCATCAATAAAAAAAGCATTTCAGCTTATTTTATAGTATTAAAAGCTGAGCAGAATAATGCAAGTAGATCATAGCTGAGCTGTAATTACTGTAAGTTTAAAAAAAGGAAAGAATAATTGAGGAAGCAGTGAGATGACTAAGGTAATTTAAAACCCATTAGATGTAATAACAGAGTATAGTCAGGCCTGGTACATTCATAAAGTTTGTATCTCTTAATTGCCATTTTGGTTTAAGGAAAACTTCCCTGTCTTCATGCAAAGTGAGAGATAAACCAAATAATTCTACTTTGCATACTGCTGTAATACAAACTTTCCAGATAATCCAGTCAACTTAGTATCCTGAGTGAATACATTGCCCAAATTTTGATTTTTGCTGAGATCCAAAGTTTTGCTCTTCTCAAGAGATTTCATGTTGAAGAAAAATCCTGCTAAGTCATTCCAGTTGCTGTGAGTTATACAGAGAAAACTTGCTTTGATGCCCAGTAAAAGCAAAGCAAATCCAGCCTACAGTGAACCCTGATAAACACCAGTGAAACCATTTCAAGATCCCAAGTCACATGCACAGGCATTTTAGTAAATAAAAATATTAACTGCAGAGTAACACCGTAACAATACTGGTATCTGACAGAATGAAACCATTAAACTGAAGAACAAGACTTCATAAAAAGGAATTGCCAGACTGTTGAAAACCCCCACTTTTTTAATGGCAAATGTGCACAATAGTTTAGTCTCCATGAGTGCAACAGAACTTGGATTCCGTGAAGAGAAAGGACAATAATGTGACATTAGGGATTTGCATCGCTTCCTTGCAGCTCATTCATCCACTCCCAAATGAACAGCTAGTAAAAGAGTGAGAGGGTTGATGTTCTACTGGGGTACACTTACTTGTTAATATACAAAAACAAGAGCATCCATCTTATCAAAGTGGCTTTTATGTAGTCCTTAGAAGACAAATACTGCAGATGAATTACCTCTAAACCACTGTTTCACTGTAGTGGTGAGATCTAATCCAGGATCAGAGGCGGTAACGAGGCAACTACAGGCAGCCCTTACATCAGACACATCATTACTGCACAGGGTATGTGCTGTAGTTTCTCCAGCGAGTTTCTCCAGCGAGAGGAAGAAACTCTTTGCCATGACACAGATATCAGACATAAGAGGATGCTTCTTTATGGCTGGTTGCAGGTGACCTATTTGTGGCTGTGACTGAAAGGATGTTCTAGCATTGCCTCAGATCCTCCTGCTTAGATCTCTCCTTTGGGCTAAGAATAACAACCTGATGACAAACACAGGCAGTTCACTGGGCACTGATATGGTTGAAAAGTGATGGGGACAGATACCATTTCTCCCCAGGTCATGCCAGTGGCAACACAAGGAAGGGACAGGACCATACAGTTCACTAGCATGGCACTGCCCCCCTGTCAAGCACTCTGGCCTTGCCTCTCAGTAACAAAAAGAACAGTATGTCTGTAAGTTATGACTTCAAAAAGTATTTGAAAAACAAGGTGAAGCATGGATGTTCAGTCCATTCTTCATAAAAAGACAGGAGGAGAGGGAGGAGTTGAAGAACTGGATCTTGGTAAGACACTTATAGGTTTAACCAACAGCCCTCTGAGAAGATGTGTCTCTGAGGAGAGTCACTGAGAAGTGACACTTGTATAGTCTAAGGCTACTCTTAACACCTGAACTGCTGAAGACTTCAGCTTAATCCACATAAGCATACAATGAAACAGATTTATTATACATAGGAAAAGCTTGACAGTTTCCTGTATACTGCTGCTATACCCTAGTCCTTTCCCCTGCCAGTCCTTCTATTAAAATACATTGCTGAAAAGATACAGATGGTTTTGCCTATATACTTTATTCCAGTCAGTTATTCATCATCACATAACTGCATTACAATAGGAACTGCAGGCAGAATTCAGTGAACAATAAAACCATGCCACACAACAGAAAATCATAATCCTATAGAGCTAGGCTTCTGCAAAGGACAAAAGCAACATTCAGTGTACAGACAGATTTTTTAAACAAGGTTTTTGGATCCACAGAAGATCAAAAGAGAAATTGTATCAGTAAGCATGACAGAATAAGCCCTCAGTCTTGTACTGGCCTCTGAACATGGTAAAACATTCCTTGGTCTGCTGAGAGCTCTGTTTGATGAAGCAGGTCTGTAACTGAATGATGACAACTACAGGAGAAGGAAAAGCTAATTTGAAAAAATTGATAACAGCATGAATTATAACAAGGTCTTGTTACCAACCCCCTTTAGACAGAAAGAATAGAGTTGCTGAGAGTCACTGTTAATCACTTCACAAAATGTTCTCAATACTGCTATATTTCATGTTTCATGGAAAAGCCAAACAATCAATTCATGGCAAATAACCTCTTGTCTATGCCTGCTGGAGAGACAGGGTTTAACAGCAGAGTTATGTGACACAGGGGAAAAAAAGTTTTCAAAAGGCAAACACTTGCATTTGGCTTTTTCATGTGCTATAGCAGTCAAAATTATCAGATGAAGATATAAATGTTCATCTCCATATATTCCATTCTGTCTTGTAATTTGTCGCAAGACAGCTTTTCTAGAAATGGGGCAGGGCTGAGACAGCTCAGGAGATGAACCAGGAGGTTTGGCTCATAACAGTAGGACAGGTTTTCTAATCCAAAGAATGATGCCACCTTTTATTATGGTACACACATTAAGTAAATAAACTTCTACTCAAGGAAAGATCATGATTTTTTAACTCCTAGATTTTCATTGAATCACAGAATATTTGGGTTGGAAGGAATCTTAAAAGCCATTTAGTTCCAACCACCCTGCCATGGATACGGTCACCTTCCACTAGACCAGGTGCTCAAAGCCCTGTCCAACCTGGATTGGAACGCCTCCAGGGATGGGGCAGCCACAACCTCTCTAGACAACCTATTACAGTGTTTCACAGTACTAATCCACACTAGGTTTTACATTCAGTAGAAGACAGATAATGTCATGGTACACAGCATAGATCAGATTGGAACAGACTGTTTCAGGGCCCATGTGACACGTTCCTAACATACTCTGGGAACTGAACGGCAGAGTCTTTCACTCAGACATCTACTTCCACATCAGAATCTAATTTCTTTTTGAATCCTGCAATACTCAGCTGGCTCTCAAGCCCTTGTTCTGAGCCAGGCAGCTAGAGAAAAGAACTCAAGGGTTTTTTCCTCTTTTTTCTTCAAAGCCACAAATATTTAATTGTCTCATTCTGGTCTCCAAAGGCAAGAGAGATTTTCAAACAATTTGGACTTTCTTTAAAAGCAAGATCTTTCTATGTCTTGGGACCTGACTTCACTTATAAACATCTGAGGGAGGGAATACTGGAAAGGAGGTATTAGGATGTTCCTGAAAGGAATGCAACTTTTGTGTTTGTACTGAGGGTACCACTCATTTTGCAGATGATGGATGACAGCTACTCAATGATCATGGAAAGTTAATGTATTTGCCATCTAAAATATAAACAAATGGAAGGAAGCAATATTCATTCCTTTGAGTTAAAAAGTTCAGACATGTCAAGATATAATCAAAGATTAATTCAGAAGAAAGAAATCAAGCACTTTTATGAGCAGACATTTCTCAATCAGTTTCAAGGCTCCAATTTTACTTCCACTGGGATAATCACTCAAAAGACAGGAGAAGAGAATATATATGATTCATTTTGAGAGAGTTATAGCTTATACCCTCAGACAGCAGAACATAGCAACAGAAAAGCAGGCATCAAAGGTAATCTCTCTCCCTCACACTACACTTTCTCTAAAATAAAGAAATAAAAGCACAAATACCTCATCTAAACAATAACTCCATTATGAATACTATTTACCCCGGTGGTGTTCAAAGCCAGGTTGAATAAGGCTTTGAGTAATCTGGTCTAAGGGGAGGTGCCCCTGCCCATGGCTGGTAGGGTTGGGTCTGGATGATCTTTAAGGTCCATTCGACCCCTCAACATTCTATGATTCTGTGATTTATAAATGTAATGTCCAGTCAGACAGGAGCAGCATGAAGATGTCCTTGCTCAAATTAACAGCAAGCTATTTAATTTCACAGAATAGTGTGGGTTTGAAAGGACCTTTAAAGCCCATCTATGCCAACCCCCTTGCAATGAGCAGAGACATCTTCAACTAGACCTGGCTGCTCAAAGCCCAATCCCACCTGAATTTAAATGTTTTCAGGAATGGGGCATCCATCACTTCTCTGGGCAACCTGTTCAAATGTTTTAACACACTCATTGTAAAAATCTTCTTCCTTATATCTAATCTAAACCTACCCTTTTTTAAGTTTAAAACCATTACCATTTCTTGTATGGCAACAGGCCCTGGTAAAAAGTTTGTCCCCATCTTTCTTACAGACTCCCTTAAAGTTGCAAGGCAGCAGCAAGGTCTCCCTGAAGCCTTCTCTTCTCGAGGCTGAACAACCACAGCTCTTTCAGCCTTTCCTCATAGGAGAGGTGCTCCAGGCTTCTGATCTTCATCATGGTCCTCCTCTGGACCCACTCCAACAGGTCCATGTCCTCTCTGTGCTGGGGATCTCAGAGCTAAATGTAGTGTTCCAGGTGGGGTCTCATGAGAGCGTGGCAGAGGCACAGAATCCCCTCCCTCACCCTGCTGGCCACACTACTTTGGATGCGGGCTAGGATACAATTGGCTGTCTGGGCTGTGAGTGCACATTGTGGGGTCATGTCCAGCCTGTCATCCACCAATACCAAGTCCCTCTCAGCCCCAGCAGGGCTGCTCTCAAGCCCTTCATCCTGCAGCTTGCATTGATAAACGGGGTTACTCCAACACAGGTGCAGCACCTTGCACTTGACCCTAAGGAACTTCATGAGGTTCCCGTGGGTCGATTCTTTGAGCCTGTCCAGGTCCATCTATACGGTATCCTGTCCTTCAGGTGTGAAGCACCACTCGGCTTGGTGACATCTGCAGACTTGCTGAAGGTGCACTCGATCCCATCGTCTATACAGCACCACTTCCAGTACAGGACCCCTGAGTTTGTACGGTCCCATTAGATCATAGACATTTGTCACTCATGTCCATTGGGACACCGAGCTGTTGACCACAACCCTTTGGATGTGATCATCCATCCAATTCCTCATCCACCCAACAGTCCACCCATCAAACTCATATCTCTCCAATTTAGAGAGAAGGATATTGTAGGGGATCACGTCAAAGGCCTTACAGAAATCCAAACAGATGACACTCCGTAGTGCTTTTTTTGTTGCTAATTTTATTTATTTTTATTGCTAATAATTTGCCTCCAAAAATACATATAAAATACGTTTTTTTACTTATATGTATGTATACATACTACAGAAAACAGTGAAAGCAAAACTCTTTGAAATTGACATTTAAGGGATATGAAACATTTTTCTTAAACACTCTATTGTTGATCCTTCCATATATTTTTCAAGATAACTAATTTTTTTCTCCCCATTTGTTAGGGTACAATAACCTTGTTTTGATGTTCATTTTTGAACCTTTTTTTTAAAGTTACTTTTATCACAGAAAAGTTTTTCAAAACATGGAAGAGTATTCTCCCTCCCACCACATTCCACTTTATAGCTGATGTCTGCTGTCACCTCACTATCTCTTGTTCATTTTCGTTACAAAGGTTTTGATCCACTTTTTCAGGCTACACATACTGACTTATCCCTTTGATGCTACTGTATACAACACTGTTCATTGTTTATTTATTTATTAGGAGAGTGTGATAAATTGCAAGACTAAACTAAAACACAAAAGGCCAAACAATCCTATTTTTAACACTGAAGTGGACAAACATTACCTTTTTCCACCTGCCCTCAAGTCATATACATGCTTTCTTCAGTGTGGGGAAAAAAAGAACAACCTTCTAAACAAAGAAACGAAAAAACTTCTGACTGATAGCCTTGCTCTTACATTCCTTCTTGCAACCTTTCTCTGCCAGTCTGGTACAAAGCAGTTCCAGCTGACAGTGACTAAGCAATCAGCAAGCTGTGAACTTCTGTGTTTGCTCAATTTTTATTACATCTTTCAAGCTACTGGCTCTCGAGTACTTTCCACTAGCTCCTATTCCTCTATATGTGTCCTCCCATCACCTCACACTGTTCCCACCAGACACAAACTACCAACCTCCAAGCAGCCCAGTACCCAAGCATAAGGGCCCCTACCACTGTTCTCGCTCCGGAAAGCCTCAGACCTCCTGCTTTAAACAAATCTATCTTTAGTTTCCCTTCCAATCCAGCAGCTCAGGTGTGCTTTCTAATTAGCCAACCCTCTCAGCTTTTTGCATTCCAGAAATCACTGCAGCCTTTCATTAAGGCTATGTTTCTGTGTGCCCAGAGGTTATAAGAAGAGCCACCTCTTCTGCTCACCATGCTGGTTTATATCCTTTCTTTCTTCCCTCTGTTCTCATGCTTCAGGTCCCCCAGGAAGAGAAAAGTGCGGCTCTGCCCAGAGCTCTGAGTCAGTAACTCATAAAACAGTTCTACAGCGCTCACAAGAGGATCCTGATTTTTTTTATTAGGCTTCCCAGCTGCTACCACAATACAAAATAAAGAAAAAGGTCAATATTAAGGAGAACTTCAACAAGACCAATAGGCCATGTCATGCTGTTTTAAGTTCATAGCCAAGGATGATTAAATAGCTTTCCTTCATTTCTTGTTGCACACCAACAGATTGGTGCTAAATTCCTCCTTCACTGCACCAAATCACATATTCAAAACAGTAAACAGTCAAGGCTGACAATCTAATCAAAAAAAGACAATCTCACTTCTCAAGAAAAGGGAAAACCAAAATTATTACCAGGCACAGAAGCATGCTCCAACACGCTACAAAAAAAATCCCCACTGTTTTTGTGGTTTGGTTGTTTTTTTTTTTTTTTTTTTGGTGTTTGATTTTTTTTTGGTTGGTTGGGTTTTTGTGTGGGGTTTTTTTTTGGTTTTTTTTTTTGTGTTTTTTTTTTTTGTTTTTTGTTTTTTGTTGTTGTTGTTTTGGGGGTTTTTTTTGTAAGATGTACAAAAAGGTTTGCTAATATATAATTGCTTGATTACTGTGTATCCAGCTGTTTGGCTACTATGAGGCATTTTCAGGTATACTAAGAACAGTTAAGCAAAGTGATTAATGAGAGAAGTTTTCTTGTTTGACTGGTTCAACAAACAAGCAAACCTGAGTGCTGTCTGTATTCTGGAAGACAAGTTTGATAAAACAGCTCCTAAAAATTGTGCTTTACAGTGCTCAGCTACTGGGTAAATATGTGTGGTTTTTTAAGAAATACTTAGCATTAGATGACTTTTAAATGTTTGTTACAGGAGTCAAGAGTTGAAAAGCCTACTAGCAGCTTAGCAAGATTAGGGATATCTGGAGTCTTGAAGGAGGGATAACCTTCTGGACATGAACCCCCAGTGCTGTCCTTCCTGACCCAACAGGCACTGCACTCCTGCTACTGATTTTTGATAAAGCAAAATTAACCACATCAGTTGGCTGACAGAGTGGTCAAATCCAGACAAGAATTCCATAATTTTGTCCCCGATCTTTCTATACCTCACCCCACAAGGAACTAAAGAGTCAAGCACAAAGGGAAGAGCTCCCACATCCACAGTTACTTAAAACAGAGTACAGCAAGGGAGTTACCCCAAAAGCTTAAAGAGCAGCCAACTGTCTTCTCCCAGTGGGGTCTTCTCACAGCATTGTCTTACCACAACACTGTGAATTATGACCACAGGTCTTGAGAAATGGAGTATTTGTATAACACCAATATGAGATAACAAAAACTTCTTTTAAAAGTGTGTTTGGTTAAGTTACTTGTAAACATAAAATTCCAATCAGTAAACCTGGCCATTTCTAACAAAGAATTTTGTCACAAGAACTGTGCCACAAAATGGGTTAACCTGGTGGGATTCACAAGAAGCCTATGATAGCAGGGGAGGAGGGGAAACAGTATCTCCCCAAATCTCTTTTATCTTTTCAGACTAATTTAAAATCCCCATTAAAATGAAACTATTATGTATTTGTCATAGGTTACTTACTACAAGTAAGATTTTCTATTGTAAAAAGGAGCATTCTTGGCACAAGTAGCTCACAATGACCCACTTAAAAGCCTAGCAAACAACCTGAACATTTGAAGAGGAAAATGACTCAGTCTGTATACAGTAGAAACTCTGTGAAGGGGGGAAGGGAAGCATTAAGAACATTTTAGCTAATCTGGGAGGCAGAAAAGATGCTCAGATGCTCCCTGTACTGTTCATGGAAAAACAGAAACACTGCTGTGTACATTATCTTCTGGATAATCTGACAAGGATTATCACAGGAGACTGCACTGCAAATCTGATTAATCTACAGATGTTGATGAAAATATCATGACATACAGTAAAGGGGGAAGACCTATCGACACACCTAAATTTTCAGATGTAGAAATAGACAAGTTAAATCGTTTTAAAGTTTCCTAAACATTTAGAAATAGGCTTCTCTCATTTGTTAGATGTGATCTCCATTCAGAGACAAGATGACTTCCCACTCAACACAGGTCAAATTAACTTCCACTGAACCACAGCCTGAGAAATATATGAAGAATCAATGAATGCACAGGACACAACTTCCTTAGCACAACAGAACTAATAAAATAAAACGTCATGCTTCCAGAGAGTCGTTGATGACATCATTATCATCTCACTTATTATTTAAAGGGAGTATATGCAAAAAGATGCAACAACTCATGCTGTGCAGGAATGAAATGCATTACCTCAAGATTATTAAAGCAATAATTAAGTGGCAAATATCAGACAAACCATGTTTCATAGAAAGTTAACTTGTGAGAAGGTTAAACCAGAGGTTTCCTCTTCATCAAAGCAATTTACTTTGGGTTGTTAGAAGAATCATTCTGTTCCATTTCTTGGTGATTCTCGCGGAAAAATCAGGATCCTCCCTTTCAGTGTCTCGGATTGAAAAGGTGCAAATTTACTTTTTTGTTTGTATTGTCTAGACAGACAGCAAAAATGGGATAGGCAGGTAATTGAGCATAAATATGGAAGAAGTTCACAATTTAAGAAGGCAAAAGAGGGTTTTACAGTTTTGTTTTTTCGACTGAATGTGCTTATCTGGTCAGGTTAATCTCTTCAAAACAGCCACAAACTGTTCCATTTATTTGAAATTCAAAAAGGAAATATTTTCTTGCTATAAAAACATGTCGTATATAAATAAGAGTAAAACCAGAAGACTACACGTTCCTTTAGGCTAGTGGGGAAAGAAATAGCTGAGCTCCTGTAAGCTTGTTACGGGCTATATTGTGTTGCTTGATGATTCCCACAGTAGCTGACTCATTCCTGAATTCACTGTCGTCTTCCAAGTTCTATCAGGCAGATATTTATTAAGCATTTTCTATTTCCACACATGACACATACTGTTTAGTTTTGCTCTCCTGTTTCTTCTTTCTTTTCCCAAGATGGATACCCCCCTTTTCACCCTACTTCTCCACTCTACCCTGCAAATTTAAGTAAAATAATTCAACCAGCTACTGTGCTCTTTGAGGGAAAAGGACTTTTTTTGTCTCTCAGACAAAATAAAACTTTATTCTGAGCAAGCAGGTCTCTTAATATATAGGCAAAAATATTTTTTTTAATTGTGCCATGTTTCTAATCTACAGTAAGTTAGAAACAAAGCCCACAAATGAGCTAGCCAACCTTAATTCTAACAACCCTGAAGTACAGCACACTTACTCTTTCTAAACGATGACTTTACAATATAAATAAATTCAGAACTATGAGAAATTTGCTGACACCAGACTTGAAATATTTCATGAGTATTTCATTTCCCATATGTTCAGCTGTGTGCTGAAGTAGAGTAGTTCAGGTAAATCAAACAAGTCCCCAAAAATGAAAATAATAATGAAAAACTACATCAATAAAGTCTATACATGAAAGAGAAGACTTAAACTTTTATTTGATCATATGAAATCTGCCACCTCCCAACCTCTCCATATCCAATGCAATATTGCCAGATTGCCAGTCTTCCAAATTTTTAAGCCCTCAGTGAAATGAGAAAAATTATAGAAACAATCACTTTTTCTAAATAAGCTGTACAACATACCATCAAAGGGATCCAAACTATGAATCATTTCATGGAAACACAAATGGCTTTCACTGAATGCAAGGGCCTCAACCTAGAAACCACAGTACAGCTATTCAGTACAAGAAGAGTTAGGTAACTAGCCTATGAAATGTCTACGACAGGAATAGTTTATTATCGTGTTCAACAAACTTCATCGTTGAGGGAAGTCCTAATCTTTGTTTTGCTCCATCCAGACATGGGAAGTCAGGTCTGCCTATTCATCCTTCCTGCTATAGCCAGGATGCTGCTGCAGAATGAGACAGTCAGTACACTGAGCACCAGAGCTTCTACAGCCATAGTGTGGCTTTAGTCCATAAATACACACGTGTGTTTATCTTGACCTGCTGCTCAAACAGGACTTAAATTCTGAAGTATCTCAAAGAAATTAAACAGTATAAAGGACACTTCTATAACCAGCCTCTGTGGGATTTTAAAGGACAGGTCCAAACACTGGAAGTGATATAAGGAACACGGATGTAAGAGGTCTATTACAGGAGGAGGAAAAAAAAAGAAGAGGGGAACAGAACAACCTAAGTACAAAATTACTAAAAGATTGTTTGTAATACTAGCTGTGTCCCTTCAGTTCTGAGGTACATTCCATATATTAGGTTCTTTCCCTTGATTACTAGCTCTGTTACTTTTTTCCTCTTCGTTACAAAACCATAGTCCTGTCTCTTGACAGAAGCTTTCCTCGGTCAATCAGTTTCAAAAATCTAGGAAGCAGTTTAGTCAATATCACCTTAATAAGGTGTTAAAAACATAAGTAACTAAGAATTCAATCGTCATTTTCAGCTTTCATTTGCAAATTCAGACTTATTTGAAGCTCTGTCTTCAGCAAGCATCTCCCTGATGTAAAAGCATTTTGACTGAAATAATCAGAACCTTTCCAACATTATTTCACCTCTTCTTTATGGTCACTAAATTGCAGTTTCACTGTCAAATCACTCTGTCCTTAAAACAGCATCTTTATCAGATGTGTAATCCTGCTGGATCCTAGGCTACCTATAATATCATCCATTTTCTTTCATTTTTCAATTTCCCTCATTCCCTCTTCGCCAGTCAGTACAATTTCTGAAATAACTAATAGTCACTCAAATAGTCCTGCAACAAGTTCTCTTTTTTTCTGACATCTTCTTCACAAACATCTGCATCTTAATCAGATCATTTTCTCTCTCCCCTCAACTTTGTACTTTTTTTCAGATGCCACAGGAGAAATGTTGCCACTTTAATTTTTTCAAGTTGCTTTCAGTTCTGTGGTATTTCCTTTTTCCCTTTTTTCCCTTTTATCTTAGAAGAACACAAGCTACAAGCCATGGACACCATTTGCAATCAGTACAGGGGTCCAAATCTGTCCAGAGAGATACTTGTATTTCACATGGACTGAATCATCCTGAGGGAGCACAGGAGAGCAGGAGCCTCAGCTAATGGTCTAAACGGGTACATTCAGTCCACCATCTTATCACATATATAGTCTGGAGGGGATTCGCCGTTTACCTCCAACACAGAATTTGGCAGGGACCAAAGTCCTTCATTACAGCATAAGGTAAGAAAATTCATTAATCATCTCATCCACTTTGGGTCTCAAAGCAGTCAAGGATGTAACAGCTGTTGGATGAACATGTGGCTCAGAGCAACTTTGCCTTGTTATCACATACCCAACTCAGCTAATAGCCCATTCAATGAAACAGGTTTACAAATTTAAAACCAAACAGCATTACTCCATTTGTCCATCCCATAGGTCCTTTAAATCATACACCTCCCTATCAGCCAGTATTACTTGCCTATGATATTCCAGTGCATTTTCCCAGTTATAGCTGTTAGACTTTATTTCAACTCTGAGAACACATTTGTCTAACACACTATGAATTGATCTATGACTTACAGCTGGGACTTCTGGGAAAAATCAGAATAGAAAATAGGTGGTTTAAGGAGCTCTCTAGAAATTTAACTGTGCTTATAACTGCTCCTTCTAATCCACAAGTGAGTTCTGAAGTCATTTCAGGTCACCACAACGGCACAGTGATGACAAAGCCCTGCTGAACACCACAATGATCCAAGTAAACAGATGCACAGGAAGGGTGCATCTTAAAAGTCCTCTTAAGAGAGTACAACACATAAACAGAGTCTTGTATGCAACAAAGAGACACAAGTCTCTGAAGACTGGAAATAGTGGAGCCTAGTGGTTTGTCTGAAGTCATTTGACATTCTAACTCAATTTATACTACAATTCAGCATAAACAGAGTGTCATCCAAGAATTCACATAGGAGAGAGCTGTTATGAATATCAAAGTTGGAAGACAAATCTTCATTGACTTTCATACCTCTGATAATCCACAGGGGAGAGAACTTTGACTGAAAGTGGCTGAAGTCTAAGATGATAAAAATTTCTTCTGAAGCCTTCTCCACATCTCAGGTATCCATAAGGGTGCTCATTTGAGTGAATTTTCAAGGTATAACAAGATTAAATTTATACCACAAGCTTATGTTCTCACCTCTGCCTGGCCGACTGACCTCCCACACATTCTTGTGAGAGTTGGACCACTGGGACTCCTGCCTTACTCCATTACCACTGATTGCATTTGGGAGCCAATACCTCAAAAGCAAAGTGGGATTAAGCATCTCTTATTTCTGTAGAAAGCAGGCTGCAAATAAGGAACAGGAGACATTCATCCATACACATCCATGAGAAAAACCAATGATTCAGCAGCAATTCTAGGTTAATCCATTCTGTACTATTGCTGCACTGTTGTCCACCTGATTAAGCAAGGCAAAAGTATCCTTGCAGGTTAGACAACCCAGTAAACAGAGCTTTAAACCACAAAAAGAGGAGAAAGATTTCTCAACAAGTAAGGAAGGTGTGGATGGGGTAGGCAAGCCAAGGGCTTGGGTGGTAAGAATGAAAGAGACACAGCAATCAACAAAACAGAGCTGAAGTGGATGCCCTCCAAGCACAGGCATGTAAAGAAGGAAGCGCCTGCAGAACAGCCTCATGGAGAAAGCTCTCAAGCCTGTACTGAGGAATCAGCATGCCTGGGTCCCTGCCTGAACTGCCTCCACACTGATGCACACAACATGGGAACAAACAAGAGGAGTGAGAAGTCTGTGTGCAGTTTCTGGACTACAACCTCATTGGGATCATGAAGACACGGTGGGATAGCTCATAGGACTGCCATGCTACAATGGATGGATAAAGGTTGTTTAGTAAGGACAGGTTGGCAAGGTGAGGAGGTGAGTTGTCTTTTATGTGAAAGAACAGCTGGAATTTGTGGAGTTTTGCCTTGGGACAGTTCAGGAGATGGTCAGTAGCTCATAGGTTAAGATTAACAGGCAGACCAGCATGGGTACTACTGTAGTGGTATATGCTATAGAGCATGTAGTAGTATAAGCTATAGACTTCCTAATCAGGAAGAAGAAAATGATGCCTTCTTCAGACAACTGAAAGAAGACTCATGTTCACAGGCCATACTCCTTGTGGTGGAAATTCTAGCCACCGTGATTTCTTCTCTGTGGAAGGACAACGCAGCAGGGCTCAAGCAATCTAGAAATCAACAGTGCCTTGATGGTAACTTCCCAAGGTGATCATGAAGCCAAAGAAATAAAGGTGTCCTGCCTGACCTGATATGTACAAACAAGGAAGAACTGGATGTGCATGTGGAAGTTGCTGGCAGCCTTGGCTTAAGTTTGGTTGTAGACAATTCAGTAGTATTGTACCCTCTTTAGCCTGAAATATTCTGTTAATAAACAAGAGAACACGTTTCTTCAGGTCCAATATTCAACAAAGAGCTACTGCAGTACTTATTCTGTTTTTGAAGAGAGAAGGTGCAAGAATCAAAAAAGCTAAGTTATGTTCTATGCAAAACACATACTGAGGAATATCTTCCAATAATCCAATACTCTGGAAATACAAAACCACCAATCAGTAAACCAGTAACCATGCCAACCTTCAACAACAGTCATATGGAGTAAAGTGCCATACTTCCAGCTCTACCATTGTGGCTACAAAGCCCAAAACACAAAAACAAAGGCTACTCCAACCAGAAGGCAAGGAAGGAGCATTTCATGAACGCGCATTTGAAATATGAGTTGACACTTTTACTGTTACAATGGTACTACCAAATAACACTGGAGGACTTTTGTGTATTTCCTAGTACTAGACACAGAAAAGAAATGTTGTCTATAAGCCAGTTACTTTTTGCAGAAAAGTGCTATCAGCGCTTGAAGGGGCATAAATGAAATTTTTAAAATATGAAAGAAAAGTTTAAACATGGAAAAGTATTACTGGTGTAGAATGAAATGGAACATACACTGGTACGGCTGCTTATACTAAGCAAATTTTTCCTTGTGACCTTTTAAACAAACTACAGAACTAAGAATGGAGTTTTTAATCTAGTGACACATAACAGAAAATGGAATGCCAGCAGTGCTTATTTTATCCATAATTTATTATTTTATCCTTAATTTCTCCATTAAGGTAGCTAAGCAAGAGACATATTTAAATATATACATATATTCATTCAAACATAAAAGTATTTCAAATCTCACTTTGTCTTAAAAGGAAGCAAAACTTACAAAACAACACATACCTGATATACCCTGAGACTCTTTCTGTAGATCACAGTACCACAGTCTGTTCACTGGATCACAGCCTTCTCTGATAGACAACAAGACATATCGACCATCATCCGACACCTGTAAGAAGTTACAGAAAAATCAAAGACAACTCACTCTCTGAAAAAAAGAAGTCCAACTTGAAAAGCGAGTTCACACACGCAGAAAAATCTAGTGCTGCTGTTAAATGAACATTACAAGGTACAACCACATTATCAATTATCTGATGAAGCTTCCTGGTTTGCTTTTGCATATGCATGCGCACACACACCAGAATTTCTGAAATGGTGTCTGCTAGCACAGAAAGTCATCAATTAATTCTTCTTGCTACTCAGGCTTTTCAAACCTACTCCATTTCTTGACAAAGCTTTTGAAAGTGCAAGTCCAACATGGAAAGGCAGCAAGTAACAAGAAGTCATCAACTTAAAGTCTTCCTCTCCTGACCGAGCTATTTTGAGCATATTCCAAAATTACTGTATCTTGATGTTTCATTGACAGAGCTGATAGAGAAGGCCATTTCCCGTCCACATTCTTATATGACCATAACTAATGGAAATATAAGCCTCCGGTCACAAAACATGAACCTGGGTTCTGGAAATATTCCACTTGGCACTATACACATCTTCAAAACAATTTTTACACATATATTGTAATTACTTCTCAGATATATTTCAGTTTATATTTGTAACATTAGTTATGCAAAGTATCTGTAGAATGAGTTACACAAAATAAATTTCAGAAGAATTAGGTTCTAATTATACTGTTATTCCAACAGATCCACAATATTGAAGACACAAGAAAGGGACCTAGTAGAAAAGAAACAAATCTCAGTGTATGAAAGTTAACAAAAAACCCCCAACAACCATACACTCCTCGAAACAAAAACAATCCCCAAATGAGTGTTTCCAAATCGTATTTTTACAGGCATTTTGTTAAGAGTTAATTATAGCACGAAAAAAGTCCATACAGTCAAAAGCTCACAAGACAAATAGAGAAGAACACCTGAGATTCCTACTGTAGCCAAAAAACACCCCATTATATGAAATGGCAAAGACGTCTTTAACAGTGCAACTCGCAAAACTGAGATATTTTGCCTCCTCCTTCCTTGAAACAAGCCTATCCAGAAATGGAAACCAAGATTATGCGCTCTTTCTTGAAAGATGCATCTTTGGTGGTTTTAGATAAGCAATAATTGCAGATGTCAATTTTAATTAAGAAAATGACTGCAATATGCTGCTTAAACATCTGTCCATACTCGTGAAAGCACCAAGTTTCCTTCAGTTCCTCACCAACTGAAAAAAACATACAAAATAATTTTAAGTTGTATATAAAATACAAATTTCAGTTAAACTCAAGAGTATGATGCACAAAATTCTTTCAGTCAGGGTCAGAACCCACATAAATTCATTCTTTGATTCTGTGAGTAAAACAGTTAGAGAAGACTGACAACTTTATCCAAGAAAGAACAAAGATTTGCAAATTTCTGATGTTGTTGCAAGGGCAATTCAGAACCTCTGATGACAGTGAATCTGAGTACATCAAATTTTTCCTTCCATATTCCCAGCTGGACTAGTTAAGAGTTGATAGCAGTTTATTTTTAATTTGAAGTAAGAATTCCCAAAGCATCTTGCTGGTGGGATACCAATTATGCCTGTCTCTATCACTAAAGCTATTCTTATACCAGTGAGTTCTACAACCCAAAGGAATTTGACAGAAACAGGACAAGACAGTTGACTGCAGCATGCTAAAATGTTCAGTATTATACTGCAGATTTAGACATCCACATGCAAAGTTACAGTTTGACGAGCAATCTTGGCAGCAGCATTATCTTATGCAGTCTCCTCTTCTAGCTCTTCCTACTGCTATACTTGCTTGTGTCCATAAAAGTTCATTCCCCATGTCATGCCAATACAAGCATCCAACATTTGTGAAATAAACCAGTTTGGAGAACTGATCTAACTGAAAAAATGGCACGTTAAACAAAAAAAATTTAAAACCCCCAAAAAACAGAAAAGAAGAAAGAATCCAGAGGAAAAAAACACCCAAACAAATAAAACAAAGAATCCAGGAGGGGAAGGAGAAAGAAAAGGAAAAAACCCCAAACAATCCACAATAAAAAAGGAAGAATAAAAGAAGCCCCTCCGCCAGATTACTATCTCAATCAGTTCACTGTTCAGTTGCACAAATGGCCAAGCTAACACACAGCACCAAACAGCTGGAAACATGAATAACGGGGGTAGAGATTGCTCAAGGCAGCTCAGATTGTAGCACTGACGAATGTGTAACCACAGCCCAAATGCCACTGACCCTACACTGTAAACAGACAAGAGTCAGGGTTTCAGGATGGGAAAAGGTAATAGGATTTACCAACTATCATTTGGTTTATTTTTATACTGCTACATCATCTTCATGAGCTGAGCTGCAATCCTTGGCCTTAGCTCACTAATTTATGAACTGAAATTTTATACTAGTACCTCACTCAAAGCTCAGAATGCATTCATGGTTCAGCATAAGGGGGACAGCTGCAATGTCAGACCTGGTTTCCCACATTTAAGATGAAAAGGAAACATATCTCAAGAATTTCGGAGAGAGACCTGAAATGCCAATCAGTGCACATTTCTCTCATTAAAATAACTACTATCATTTCAAACAACACCCACTGGTAAAAGGTAAGCAGGCTACAAAGCAATTGCAACTCTTAAAACAACATTTAGTATCTGTCAAAACAGGACAGAAGAAATCCTGTAGCCTTTCAACTGGAGCTTTTAAAAACCTCCAGCATAACAATGATTTTACTGGCATAACACAGCACTAATCCCTAACTCAGCTCTAGTAAAGGACGGGTTATTTCAAAGACCTGATGTTGGTATGTAGCTTTTAGTTTCACTACTACTGTCATTCAGTCAGTTGGCAATCTTGAGTTTGTTAGATCTTATCCTTCTTAAATATTTGTTGTGACCCTCATTACACCACACCAACATATACAACAGTATCACTAAGCTGTACTCCCAAGTACTATTTTATTTAGTCTTTCAAGCATCAAAATCTTTAAATCCTCCTTTATAGAAGAATTTTGGTTTATAGTAGAGGGTTTTTTTGTGGGTTGTTTTTTTACCTAGCAATTTTGTTTCAGTGTTACCTGTTCTCTCCATTTTGATGAAAAGTAACCACTGCTTAGTGATTTACCTGTCACTTCAATATAGCAATGAACACCAAAATAAGAAAAATTATTTAAAGCCTAATTAGTTAAAAGAATCTTCTAACCACTCAAATATTTTCTTTTGTTACAAAATACAACTATTTCATTATACAAGTCATATAAGGAACCCCAAAGGGTTATGAGGATCAACAGCAAAAGGAAAGTTAAATATTTTGTCTAACAGGAGCAGCACATTTCAGACCAAAAATTCATACATAATTAAACAAACAACAACAAGAAAAGAATGAACAGGAGAAAGCTGTCGGGTTTTTAGACTTCCTGGCTTTATGTATCACAATTAAAATGTCAATATGAGTGATATTAGAGTGCTCTGTTTTCAAGTCATGTGCATCCCAACAGTAAATATTAATGCAAGTTCTGTGAACACTAGCTGGACAGTCACCACTGCCAGATTCAGGATAAGGAAGAGCTCTCTATATTTAGTTCACAAATAGGGGCCCTTAGAGTGCATCATATTATATTAAGGCAACTATATATACACATAATTCCTTTATAGATAATAAATTTACAAAGTTCTACTACCTTTGCCCTTTTTCATTATCAAGGTGGAAAAAACCTAATAACTTAATTTGTTTCTGCGTAAAAAGGTACTAAAAATAAAATAAATAAAATTCAGTTATTAGATCCTATGCCTGTGTTGAGAAAAAGATAAACCTTCTTCTTAACTGCAGGAATTAACACTATGATAATCTACAACCTGATCTGCATCTGCAGTTATTTCACAAACTACTGCTCTTCATGCACTGGTGCCCTTTGCATATGAGACAGCACTGTCAGTGCTATCTAATGCATTTCCAATGAAGCACACCAAATGAATCACAAAAAAAATTAAAAAAAAAAAAGAAAAAAAAATCAAAGTTCACAAAAATCACAGACAGAATCAAGGTTTTCCAACAGAGCTAAAAGGTCAAATTACTAACTGAACTCCATGTATCCAACCAAGAAAGATCAAATAATCCAAAAAAGAAAGATGTGTGGCAATAAAGATGCAGCCATGCAGTGAATGGCATTAATAACTAGGAACTAAACACTCATTACATCAATAAGCTGCATTTTAACACTGCTACAATTTTCACTATATGCTATGGATGTAACAGCTTAAAATCACCCAAAGTGAACGACTAGATTTTTTTTTTAAATACTTATTTAGGAATGTACCCAGTCACCACAATAAAACAGACTCATGACAGCAGTTGCTTCCTTAACTTTAGATATATGCTGCACAAAGACTTGCATAACACCACTGACCCTGGATATAACTCGACTAATAGGAATTTACGGTCAAGAAACCCTTCACTTGCTGCAGAAACTACCTCTTTTGTTATTTATGGGTATTTTAAAGCTTTCTATCAGATGAACAAAGGAAAATACTAAGTACAAAAATCCACAAAGCACGTGGCTTCTACAGAGAAAAAAAATTACTGTAAAATCTGCTGAAACATTTGGCAAGAGCAGTTACACTGTCTGAACAACCTCAAGTGTTCTAATACCACAGATGTGCACATGCACCTGTGCCACAAAGATCTGCCTGTATGATGACAAAGAACCCCCACAGTAGTTTCCCAGCCTTTCAAATTCCACTTTTATTATCTCAGTTTTTAATAGAAAAATCAAAGCTATTTTCTTTCCTAGAATAGGAAACAGTTTTTTCATTAAATGATTGTAAAGGGTTGTGGAGTTTTGTGGGTTTTTTTATGGGAGTTGTGGGGTGTGGTACTGGTTTGTTGTTTTTTTAATGAAGAGAACATAAAGCTATGTTCTGATACTATCTTTGCAGTGGTGCCAGAAAGTCACTGAAGCTTGCAAACAGCTTCTACCACATTTTATGTTCTCGCAGTCTTTTGAGACGTTGAGGATTGGGGCAAGAACTCTCTCTCACAAAGCAACCTCTTGGGACTGTCTGCACAATCCAAGCCACCTGAAGCTGCTACTCTCAGGCTGTAAAGGCTTTGTCTTGTTTTCTGTTTGCAGAGTACTGGTTTCAGAATCAACTAGATTTCAGAAGCCCTAATGATGAGTGATCACAGGAATGCATAATTCCAGGATGAGGTCCAACAAAATCCCCTTCCTACATTCTGAGGCACAGGCCTGACACGCTTTTTGCAGGACGACATGGTTATATGCAAACAACATTCTGATGTATTCTATCCACCCACTACCCAGGTTAGAAAACTTGCTCTGGGCATTGATTCAAATTTCTTATTCCAGCTGGGTTTTTATTCTTGGATTTTAGACATAATGTCCTGGTATAAAGAATACTTCTATTCTGACCATATCCTTTCGAGTGTCTGTTAAGTTTGGGGTTAAAGAAGCACTACCAGAGCCAGGGAACTGGGATTTTGACCCTAGAACATTGTGCTTGTGACTATTTCAATTCCAGCTGGACACCAGACAGCCTTGTTCAGAAGAGGAACACAGCAATATGTACACGCATATTTACACGCATTCTCTTTCCTAAGTCTAGCACAGAATAAAATCAGTAGCCTTCTGGGGTGACAAACATCACACACAATTTTTACTGTGGTTTTCAGCTTGTTTTTGAGCAATGAAAGCACCAAAGCATCTGGAACCTAGCTATGTAAGAGATTATCGTATACCATAGTCCCATGCGCAGCCACGATTATCTGCCTCTTTCTCAATAGCAAAACTCTCCAGGCGTACTGCCAGGGCTGTAGGAAGATATTCATACTAGGCTTCTATTCCAGATTCAGCCTTGACTAAGACAGTGTGAGGCTTTAGAAAAATCTCCACAGCCCTGTTTTACCCAGCAGTATGTCTCATTTGAGCAAACTGACAATGTTTTCAGCCCTTCCCCTTCATGCTGCTCACTCTTCCCCTGTGGATGCTTCAGTGTTGATGCAGTGAAAACACAAAAGCCAGCACACATCTGGCACAGCTTACTCCTCTGTGCTCTGAATTTTATTTGCAAGATAACCTCCCTGGTTTAGAATCACTGATGTTAACTGACAGCTCTAAAAATAAAATCAAAAATTAAAAAAAAAGTAATTGTCAATTCAGAGACAGTGCACGGTGTTTGCTAGAAAACATGAAAAATTGTATTTATTTTACTGCTGGCAGAACTGGGATCAGAGGGCTCCCCTCACCCACTCCTTTCTGTTCTGTTTACTTTCCTGCTGGTACCATAGGGACTTCTCACACTACCAACTGTGAAAGACTGTTATATAACTTCTTGTTTAACTTTGAGAATAACAGTCTGTCTGTGAAAGAGAGATATGCTCAGTCAGTCTGGAGATGAAGCAAGAACATGCCACTTAAACAGAGAAGCATGGGAAGCTCCTGTTTTCCCCGAGTACCTATGACATTGCCAAGGTTTTAAAAATCTTCATACCAGACTGCCCTCTGCTGGGGTGTTTTTCAATTAAACTCTATCCCTGCTCTTCACAACTCTCCCACCATTGTACATCTGTACCAGAAATGCATATGCTTTTTCCAGACTAATGAAAAGGTTTCACAGCCTCTTTTTCAAAACTTACATATCTGACTAACAATAAACAGATTTTTTCCTCACAAACAATCCATTCAAGTAAAGAGCTGGAAATGCATCTATATTTCTCTGCCAACACCATTTTCAGCACCACAGATTTTAAATCAAGCATACTTGGGGCTGGTGTTGAATGTATAATGAGGAAAATAACCCTGAAGCTATTTTCTTGCATATTGTCTTGTAAATATATTAAGCTGACAAAATTTTATACAACCCTCTTTTGTCCTTATGAATGACCCAGTTTCCTATCTCCATTGAGAATACACACCACTCTGACTCCCTAAAGTGCACCTGAGATTGTTTTTTCTGAAGCATCATCACAACATTATTAATTTTGCAGTCTCTGATGGATCTCCTTGTCCGGTGCTTTTCACTTGCAAGCGAGGTATTTCTCTTCCTTGACCTTGGTGGCAAGACCATAATCCAACTGTCTTCACCGAAGCTTGCGCAAAACATAATGTCTCTACCTAGCGGGACTAGCAAAGCTGGTAAAATAAAAACATTTTTTTATCTGACAGTAATGCATGAAAGCATACATTTTGTAACATGTTGAGCTGCGCAAAGCTGTATTTTAAAATCTATAGCAGCATCTTAGCACCATGGAAGCATATTCAGGACAGCACCAGAAAGCCATATAATTTGATTTTGACTAATGATATTTTATTTTTTCCCCCATTACTTTGTGGTCTTCCACTTTCTCAAACACTTAGAAAAACTGACCAAAAAACTCATTGGAATGGCCTGAAAAGAATATTTTTGACCCATTGCACAAGGATGAAACCACTTTTTGCAATTGCACTGTTTTGGTTTGGTTTTTGTTGGGTTTTTTTTTTTTAATTGCAGAATAGTTTTCTCCTGACCATTAAAAGCATTTTTTCATTAAAAATCATTTTTTCATATCAGTACAACAGAGCCACGTTTTACAGCTGAAGCTCACAGCACAACCCCAGAATATCATCTGTTTTAAAGTATTCTCACTTAGGAAAAGTTAATGATTATTTACAGAGGTGGATCTCTGCTTTTCCACTCCTCCTTAAAATAGCATTTCTTATTAAATACCAATATCTCTGGAAGTTTATGGCTCCTAGAGGTCAGGAAAACCACCATAAGCAGCCATACCATCCTATGACATGAATTTATTAAACAAGAGCCCACAATAGGGAGGTGTTTGTCTATACACTGTCCTCCCCACTTCCACAACAGTAATGGGGCTCTTCCAACTCCAGTGGTTTCAGAACTCCTAGCTGTGCTACATTCCTTTACCTCCCTGTTCTGCAGCAAAAGTCTAATTAATCAGACTGCAAGAGTCCTTTCCCATGGAAAATGAATTTGCCTTCACAACAACATGTGTAGTTTGGCTCACGATACTGGAAAGGAATAATAATAATAATAATAGTAATAATAATAATATGCATCACTCGTGTGAATCAGGGGAAACATCATTACAAGACATCTGTCACCAACAGAAAGCCCATTTATTTACAGAACTAGAGAAAAATAAGGATAATGATGTCCAAATTCCATTTTATTGACAGTTAAACCCAGAACTGACTAGTTTTTGAACAGTTAAAAAAAAATCCCAAATCCCATTTGCAAGCTTCCATTGATACTCAGGTCAGTTTCATGAATACATGAGATTGTGTAAAAAAGGTTGTGGTTATTTGCAGAACCTACAGACAAGTCTGATTTGTTAAAGAAAGCTCAGTGTCATCACTTTGCTGGGAAGCCCTTCACATTCTCACTCACTGTCTCATTTTAAATCCCACTGTTCAAATTCTTTGAAAGAACCTTTGTTTTCTGGCAGCCTACAGAAAAGACACCCCTAACATTTTCATGGGTTAAAGTGTTGAAAAATGACACAAACTGATGATCACATTTTTCAAAAGAGGTACTCGCAGAGAAAAGTATTTCTAGGAACTGAATACCACAAACCAGGCTAAAAACACTTCATATTCATCAAAAGTGTCAGATCAAAAGAGACCAATATAGAAACAAAATGTACTGATCGAACATAGTAGGCAGGAGAGTACAGAGCATCACAAGTATTCATCCACAGGAAAAACATCCGTTCCCTGATAAATGGAATGACCATCACTACATTCCAGCAGCACTTTGAAACAGTGCACTCAACTGCACATTGCTAAATTTAATATGGAGAATAAAACACACAGTAATTACAAAACGTTTCCTGGGACTTCGCACTATAGAGTAGCAGTTCAACAAAATAAGCTTAAGAAATCAATTCCAGCAGCAGTCACTGCTTCCATTTCCAATAACACAGTCTGTACCGTATGTCTGCTGATAAAACTTGTTGTAGGCAAACGTAGAATTCTCCAGTTGTACACACAGTATTAACAGATTTTGACTTGTATATACATCTCCATTCCTCAAATAAGCAGAACAGATATATTTATTTTTCAGGGAAGACATCGCAAAAATAAATATAACCCAATAAATACACGGCAGGGAATATCCAGACATGCTGACTATTATAATAAGCTTTTTGTGCAGGAAGGAGAAGCTGGGGCTAAACACTGACCAAGAAGAAACAAGAACAGTGACACATTGTCCCTCAAATGACCTTCTCTGTCTTGGAATGTCTATCAGGCAGAATGACCTCAGTGAAGAAAAAGAGTATATGATTGTGTCATTGCAGGCTGGAGGAGTGATTTAAAGCAAACTAGGCAGTCTTATTTTCAGTAATTCTTAATCAATGATTCTTAGTTAAATTGTCAACTCTACAACACTAATAAAATGTGTTCTTTTAACAAAATATTTTCAAATTAATATCCACTATCAGTTGTTAGAATCTGAAAAACAGAACATGATAATGATAAGGTGCAGGACATTTACCATACCTCAGCTCCACCCATCCATTTTGGTTCATCAGGAAATTCAGCACATAGGATATCTTCTGACTGGTTAGTTCCTAACACGTGATAATGCAGCTTTTGATGCAGATTAGTGGAGGTCTCAGTGCCTATGGAAATGCAGATATTTAAACCAGTAAGTTCTCAAAGGAATCCAACAATCATATGAAACCCTTAGAAACTTCTGTATCCCTTTGTATATAAAAGAGAAATTCAGAAGAGAGAACTAGGAATGGTTCCTCGCTACAACCATTCCGCTCCAAGCAAACACCCTCCTACAAAACAAGATAAAACTTCACGCTGGAAACCTGTTCAAACAGTATCCCTTTCTTTTTATTGTTGATAATACCACCTTCAAATTTGAAGATTTATCATTTCAAGCTTTGCTTTCTAGAAATACAAGCAAGCAAAGCAATGAAAAACAAGAATCCCTGCCACCCTCTAATGACGTTTTCATTTCCATTTCACCCAGAGCAACTAAGGGGAGGTTTATTGCTAACTGACATTCCTAGAAACTGTCATACTTCCATTTGCCAAAAATATAACGTGATGTATTTTAAAGCATTGCATGAGGTGCCACTTGATTTACCTTTTTTTAAATTTCATTCTTGCAACATTTTCCAACACTTTAGCTTTTGAACTACAAATAGGAGGTAAAAAAACCCTTAACAAAACAAGATTGGTATCTATCTTACAAGTCTGGCAAAATTATAGGTTTCAAAAGCAAATATAGAGGCAAAATTCAGGCTTTCTCCAGTTTAACAAAGAGCACATCCCCAAAAGAAACTTTTCAGTAGCTCTGCCTTATCATAAAATCTGCTATATTCCTTCCCCACTGACACTCCTCTGCAATTTATTCCACTTTGTGTGGTGCTCCTTGAATTTTGCTAGCATAAACATTTTGTTTCGCTTTGCTGTGAACCACAGATGAATTAATCTGGTTGAATAACAAAAACTTTACGCCCCACACTGCTATTCATCAGGTCAATCTCTCAAAGCAATTCATCTATGCCCACACAAATAGGTAAGGGGAAAGATCTAAGTAAGCTGTCACCAGACATCAAATTGTAGCCAACAACACCAACAATATGGAACCTGAGTAAATCATCCCAAAGAAAAAGAAAAGGAGCAGCAAAGTTTTATGAGAAAAAGAGGGGCAGGCAGACAAGAAGTGACTCACAATGACTGAGCATAGGCTTTGGCCATACAAGACATAATTTGATTTCTAATTGCATAACCAATACAGCTACTTATTTCAGTATAAATTGGTAGAGCCAATTATTTGTTGCACCAATTTACTGCAAAAGTGATTTTGCTTCCATATGGCATGCAGTTAGTACAGTCATACCTACCATCACTTTTCCCATCTTGTTTCGGGTAGCAGTTATAGAACATGCCTTTTCCATCATGGGTCCATGCCATGCAACTGAATTTAACTCTCTCCAGTGTATCTGGGAGATCCTCAGGACCTTCTACTTTCATAAACCTGATAGTAACCCAATCAGAGCCACTAGAACTCAGGCCATATGCAAAGTATTCACCGTCTTCACTGAATGCATAACCTAGGAAATCGGAAAAAAACAAAATGAAGAGAGATTAAATTGGGATACTAGTCAAAGGAACTGTTCATCAAACACTGAGAGAAGGCTTATTTTCTAAAAAAAAGTGCAAGCAACTACATCTGCTATCACATGGGATTCACAGCACTTTTACTCTGCGTATTTCTCAATTAGTTCACAGATCCAAGTTCAGGCACGGATACCCAGTAAGTATCCATGTTCAGTAGCATTACTTATACCCAACATCTGAATTATGGTTTGAATCGTATTTCTTCTATTTCCCTGAGTTTGGCAGGAAGAGTTGGAAAATGAAAATGCACACAGGTAGAGAACTTGAGTGAAAGAGAGAAACAGTACCAAAGAAGCTAACAGAGATGCAAGCTATGTATACTGAAATAGTGAAATATTTCAGTGAAATACTGAAATACACCTAAAAGATGGAGTCACTGAAAACTAAATCCTTTAAAACCCTGAAAACTGAAGTAACTGGGAAACTTTGCCACTAGCATGCAAATGGTTAATTACCAGTATTCTCAGCTAAGAGCTGTGATATATATTTCACTTTATCCAAACCGTGAGGAATAAAGAGCTTCCATCATAGCTGATAAGGATCAAATTCATGCTTGCAAATCAAGTCAGGTGAAGAGACTGAGTTATCACAGGCCTGTACAGACCTGAAAGTATCTACCAAAAAACGACCCAAGAAAATGTTTCATTTCATAGACATGATAGTTTTGAGAGGCACCACTGTGCCACACGAATATATGTTATATGTTCTTATGTTGTTATGTTCTCCCTCATAAGAACATAAGAGTGGCCATTCTGATTCAGAACACGATTCCACCTAGCTGTCCTCAGGAGTAACCCCAATGTGGTGCCTACACAAGTAAGAACAACCATATAATCATGGAGTGGTTTGAGTTGGAATGGATCTTAAAGACCATTTAGTTCCCACCCTCCTGCTGTAGACAGGAACACCTTCCACTAGACAACAGGTGCTCAAAGCTCTGTCCAACGCGAGCACTTCCAGGGACGGGGCATCCACAACTTCTCTGGGCAACCTGTGCAGTATCTCACCACCTTCACAGTAAAGAATTTTTTCGTAATTGCTGATCTAAACCTATTCTCTTTCAGTTTAAGAAATTTGTAAAAAGTCCCTCTCCAGCTTTCTTGTAGGCTCCCTTTAGGTACAGGAAAGCCACTATAGGGTCATCCCACAGCTTTCTCTTTTCTAGGCAGAATAATCTCAACTCTCTCAGCCCTTTGTCATAGGAGAGGTGCTCCAGCCCTCTAATCTTCTTCATGGCCCCCCTCCGGACTCCCTCCAACAGGTCCATGTCCTTCCTACAATGGGGGCCCAGCTTTGGATGCAGTACTCCAGGCAGAGTCTCAGACGAGCCCAGTAGAGGGGCAGAATCCCCTCCCTCACCCTGCTGGTCACGCTGCTTTGGATGCAACCCAGGATTAAATTGGCTTTCTGGGCTGCAAGCACACACTGCTGGCTCATGTCCAGCCTCTCATCCACCAGCACCCCCAAGTCCTTGTTAGCAAGGATGCTCTCAATTGCCTCATTCCCCAGCCTGTGTTGATACTGAGCAATGCAAGCACAACAAGAACAAAATGCAAGAATAAATGCAAGAACAATGAAAGCACACCATTTTTAGTTTAGCAGACTTCTTTTCCATGCAGTAATTGGCTAATCCTCCTCAATGCTTCTCTTCTCCTTGATTATGCCCAGCTTGCCTTTTTCCACCACCATCATCCATTGGTAAGGGGTTCTACAGATCTACTTCTTGCAGCATGAACAATCACCTTCTGTTTGTTTTGGACCTGACTCCCACTGCTTTCATTTGATATTCCCCCATTCTTGTAATAGAAAAAATTACTAATCAACCCCTATTCCTTCTCTCCATCCTATTGCATGCCACGAATGATTCTGCAGACCTCTAGTATCTTGGCTAAATTGTCTCTTTTCAAAGCAGATTAATCCCGGCACACTCAGTTTTTTCCTTTGATTGTTCCTACTGCCCTCCTCCAAACTGTATTTCAGAGCCCTTTTTGAGCTGAGGAGACCGGGACTTGATTTAGTATTCAATGGCACAGTATAAAGTCCTAGGTTGCTAATCTAATGGTGTCTCCTGTTTTGTTCTTTATTTCATAGAATCATAAAGGCTGGAAAAGAGCTCCAAGATTTTAGAGTCCAACCATTGACTGACCACCACCTTGTCAACTAAATCACAGCATTGAGTGCCACACTGAGCTGTTTCTTGAACACTTCTGGGGAGTAATTTCTTCCTCATTAATAAATTGATACTTGACGTGCTTGTTTCGCTTCTACCAAGAACCAAGATGACATTTTCACGGAATTATGTATTACACTCCAAGCATTGTGCCCAAGAGGTCACGGCGAGCTCAAGAGTTTGCTCCATCTATTCCTCCATAAATGAGGTTAGGATTGTTTGTCCCCTGTGTATCACTTAATTTATCTGCACAAAGACTTTTACCTGTTAATTTATTGCCCGCTTATTATTATTAAGGTCTTCCTGCAGCTCTCCAGTCCTTCTTCAGCCTGGAGTAACTTAGTATTGTCACCAAGCTCTGCTACCTCACTGCTCACTCCTTTTTCTAGTACGTAGCAGCATACTGAACACTGCAAGTCCTAGCACAGTCCCTGACAAGGCTTTTCTGGTGATTTCCACTTGACAGCCCATCAGTTCTTCCTTTCCTTGCCCTTAAATCAACCATTTATCAATACTAGGAGTTTTCCCTCTTGTTACTCAGCTGTTGGTTTTCTAAGTGCATTTGGAAGGAGACCATGCCATAAGACTTCTAAAAATATACAGAGATTATATGAATCCAACAGCCACAGATTAAGGCAGGACTTCTCAACAAAAAAAGCCATATCGATTATTTTCAACTAGGTCAGTCTTAGAGAAATGTTCACTAATTCTGTCCTCTGTTTCTATTAACTGTCCTTGAACAGACTCAAAGGACTTTGAGTTCCCAGAGTCTGCTTCTAGAAATTAGCAACTAGGGAGTGCGAAAACAGACAGCTAAGAGAAGTTACAGCTCTAGTGAACACCAACAATTTCGTGATCATAAAAGTTAATGCTATGTTCCTTCACAGTCTCTTACTTTAACTTGCTGGCTTGTGTTAAAGATGCAAAATACAACTTTAAGAGAACTAATCAATATAAATACATAAACTTTTTGTCCTTGCTATGGACAGCCTCAAGAGCTGCTCATATTTCATTGGAAACCTGTTACAGAGTTCTGAAAAAAAGCATTGGGAAACCGAACCAAGTTAATCGTGGATACAATGTAGATTTAGAAGTGCTCTCCAGAAACGCCATACAAATCCACATACGGCTATTGTGATAACTTTGATTAAATTTTCAACTTCTGCTGTAGACTGAGACTTACTCAGCAGGAACTGCTGTCTCACTTACCTCGTAAGGCCACAGTGCCATCATCAGAAAGCTTATTTGGATCAAGAAAAACTTTGGCTTCGGCATCCAAGGAGTCTTGTACATATAAAACTCGCTGATTCTGGAGCCCTGTATTGTAGAAGTGAAAATATCTAAAAGAACACAAGAGGGAAAAATTAAGTAGGAAGAACTCTGATTTTCAGTTAGGCAAGCACAAAAAACTTGTATGATATTGTCATGAAGTGAATAAAAGACAGATAAATAGGTTAGGGAAACACAAGTTTCACAGCAGAGTAGGAATCATGGCTAGGATGCATCCAAAATATCCTTTAAAAATAAAAGCTGCATTTGCCACAATGCATTTCAAAGAATCCTAAGTATACTACAAACTCCACATAACTGTCTGTGTTAAACATCTCTGGCAGCTGCAGCATTTCTCTGTTACAAGTACTGGCACAGGTTCCCATCCCTTATGTTCTCGACTTTGTCATTCATATAGCTGCTTTCAATCCATACTGGGTGACAGACTTATGTTCAAATGAAACAGAACCAAAACTGTTTTATCTGTATTTACCAATGTCCCTAAAAATTAGTGCTTGAAAAAGTTGTAGGAACAGACACTTACACAGTTGTCTTTAGTGAGTGATATTCTTCCCATCCTAAGACTCAAAGAAATTAACACCCATATTCTATGAACGTCAGAGGTACTACACTTTTCTTCCTTGGTAGAACTTTACTACACAAACATGTGACTTAACAAACCAGACAGCAGCTTCACCTGAGGGAACAGGGGAATTTACAAAGAAATGTTCAAATCTAAAAATCAGTTCATATATTCCCTAAGACTGACCGGTACTTGGGTACAAACATGGGAACTTGGTAAAGCCAGAAGGGGAAAACAAAAAGGCCTGGTTAACAATATCAGCTAGTAGCACGTTCAAGTAATAGCAATAATGTTCAGCAAGTGCAAAACTGAAAGATTAAAAGAAATAGAAGAAAAAGAAAAGTAATTTTCCATTTGACGATGAATTTTCTTGCCAATTTCACCTCTGCAATGCTGGGCAACAAGCTGGTAAGCAAAGGTCAAACAATGAGACAGTACCTCCCTAGGCACCCTTCCTTTCTGCAGACTCTACAGAACAACCCTCTAGACATTGTCCTTTAGCAGCTGTTCTTCATCAGAAAAGCACAGTAGTTAATTTTAAGAATTTTTAAGTGTCATGGGAAGTTCAGAAAATTCTTCAAATAGTATAGTTCCTTCCACCACACCTTACTTAGTGTTACTTAACTTGGTAGAGACCTCTTGATCGCCTCAAACAACATAATATAGGGCTTTTCTGTATTATTTTTGAACTGCTCTGATTTAAGTGCAGCACATGCCAAGAAAGAGAGTATCACTCAGACTAAAAAGCATCTATTAAAATCAAAGTAAAGTGTTCTAAGTTACAAGCACATTAAGCTCCTGGCACAAATGTTCTTCCTGGAGCACAGTCAGCTGCATCAAACTAAGAATTTGTATCTCTTAGCAGAGACTCTATTTATCACTGCCATGAGCACTACTGCAACATTCAGCCTTAATAGCACTGAAGGTACCGACACCCAGATATGTTTGCACTGTGCAGGGAGAATGGGTCAGAGAATCCAGAGCAGTCACTGACCAGACCTGGTCACCTGGTCACCTGCAGGAGCATCACATGCAAACTAACAAGCTTTGCCTGACTCACTCAATAAGGCATACTTCCCCAGATGCAGCATTGTCCTAAACAGCTCCACTGCTTCTGGGCTTAAACCTCACACCTCTATACACTGACATGCTGTGCCACATCCATGACAATTTAAATCCATATTAAACTCACAAACAGCTTGGGTTCACTCCCTGCCATATAGCTTCACAAAACTCCACACAGTAGAGAACTTCCCTCTCTTAGTAACAAGTATCTGTGCCTTCCTCACACCACAGATTACTAAAACAAATCCCTCTCAATATCTGTGTAGAAAGCTTAAGGCAACAAGATATCCTCTGCTCTTTCTCATCATCTGTGGATGACGGTGAACACATACCTGGCATATCTGGGTGCCCGTTCAACATGGATCACACAAATTGAAAATACTGAAAAAGATTATCTGTGTTTCCTATGATTAAGAGTGGCTGGTTGCTTGCACTACCTCTTTTTCAACTGCTAAAACAATCTCCAGATGTTATTAAGTTAATAAGCAGCTTCATCGCTTTACTCCCTTTCCCTAGAAGCTTGCCAGTGTTTCTAAAAGAGGTCACATAAAATTCAGTAGCAGCTGCAGTCTCCAGACCTTGAGTAAGACACAGAAACACCACCTCTTGACCTACCCACAGACTAAAACAGGGGTGTTATTAGGCTAGGCACTGAAATACAGCAGGATTTTTTTCTAACAAGACAGATCTTTTTGTATCAGTTGCTTAAAGTCCTCCAAATGATTTTTCCCTTATCCCCTGCAGCTACAGGAACAATTTTTCACAAGGAAATTCCTACTGCTTTTCACTGGCTACGACTAGACAAAAAAAGCCCACCAGCTGCTCAAAGAATGACCAACATTAAGAGGAGTGTTCTAGCAAATATGTGAAACAAAATGCACATGATGGGCTTATGCTGTTTTCAGATGATGTGCTTTTAACTGTACTGACAGTGACCAAGCTTTTCTGAAAGGAACTCCTCAAAGCTTTACTTTTACAACTATTATTCTACAAAATTGTCAGAGTTCTGATAAGCTCACTAATTATTCTTCTTCTTATAAAAAGAAAAGACAACAGAAGAAGAAGATAATATGATTGGAAACTGGAGAGAGTCAAGCACCTTGTGCTCTCTATCATGCGACCACACATGTTAACATTGGCTTAGTTTTCCTACTTCCCATCTATAAAGAAATAAATACGAATATAATTTATAATTTGTTTTCCTAATTAGTAGTTCCTTCTGACTTGCTTCACATTCATCACCACCTACAAAGACATTCCTCACATACCTTTTTCCTTTCTTGAAGTGGCAGCTGTACTTGGGATAATCATAGAGTTCAGTCATTCGTTCCTTGAACAGTCCTCTGACAGGACACTGCTCAAGAAAGGGTACTGTGAGCTTGTTCTGAGCCTCCACAAACGCCTGAAAGAAAACAATCAAAAAAATATGAACTCAAGCAGAAATGCATATTTTCTACAGAAAACATTTTCAGAAGCAATGCATCACAGTCATCTTTCCCCCACATAGATTATGCAGTGTCACACATGAAGAATCCTACGTGCTTATTCGCATTATGCCACAATTCTTTAATAAGACTCAACTTATATATTGAATAATGACTCTCCAGGGCATACACTGGGGTAACCAGCCAAAAGACAAGACATTCCTGCCTTTCTCCTTAAAAAAACCCCAAAACCCGAAACAAAACCCCAACAATGAAAGAAATTCTAAACAAACAAACAAAAAACCCCAAAACCCAAAGTAACAACCATGCTTTTAAAAACCTCTCCCCATATTTGCGTAAATGACAAATATTGCCCACAGACTGCACTATTATTTCAGGAGCTGGGAAGGGTTTTAAGATGGCATAAAATGTCACGTGCATCACCTGTTCATATTATTAACATAACACACAGAATTAGTCCCAGACAGTATTTCATGAGAAGCCCAAAGTACTGTTCACAGATCAGTTCTTAGGAAAGAAGTACCTAATCTCTGAAAACTTTGGGAAGTCTGGTTTCTTTAAAACACTCCAGCTCCCTGTCACAAACACTTAAGGACAGTGATCAAAACCATTACCACTCCAGCTGTTTGCTGCATGCATGGAAAACCTGGTGCTCTGTTGGTGTTTCATCATCCCTATTTATAGCATGGTATATTAATATAAAATTAATACCTAAGCATCTTAAGGTGAATCACAGCTGCTAACAAGCAGACATGCAGGCTTTTCTGTCTCCTAACATGCAGCAGGTAGGACAGGACACTGTGTGCGGCTGTAACTCCCAGCCAAACGTCGCAGTGGCAGCTGCAGTGTCACCCTTGGACTCCAGCCACTCACCTTCAGCAGGAAATCCCTTCCACTCATCTCTTGCTTACATGGGCTCTTTTGCAGAAGAGGGTTTGAAAGAGCCTACTGTTTCTACCTGTCCTGAATCTGTCCCACAGCAATCAGATCAACGCATTGTAACATCTGAGTTACACTTCATTGCAGGGCATGACCCACAGGAACAGCAGGGCTACAATCCACATGGCACAATTCTGCCAGCTGCTGTACAGGCAGAAGACCTGGCACACACTTAGCAGCTGCTATCAGTGTTTAGTCATGTATTAATTCTTCAGGTAAAGAATTAATACGTGCACAGCACATCCCACTGCTAAGTCATGCAGCCACCATATCGTACTGCTATAACCGTCCCCCCCATCAGACAGTGAAAGAACTTAATCAAATCTCCCCAAGAATTACGTGTATCTGAATTGGTTTTCTCTAAATGGAAACACATGAATGTCAGAGACCACACACACAAAAATCTGGACAGAGGATCCTACACAAATGAACTAACTTCTCCCAGTGCTGTGACATTTACAGGGAAACGATGGCTTATAAAACACGTGTAAGACAATCCAGTGTAGCGGATGGGCAAAAGCAATTCCAGTTGCACGTAGTGAACAAAAACTAGCATACATCTTCGTTTCATCCATCAATAACAGGACCAAAATGATAACATTGCTGCAAGGGTATAATGGAACTATTACTCACTTTTAACTGCACAGACACATCTTACCACATCTGCTTTCACTAGTGATATTCAAAGAAGAAACACAGACTCACAAGCATTTGTTGCACAAGAGCATACTTACATACTAATTATTACACTCACAACTGTATCACTAGTAATTTTCCTTTTACAGGAACTTAATAGATTTTTCTCATTTCCAATTAGTAGGCATTAAAGGTTCCAAGATTATTTGTAAAAGGAATGCCACTGCTGTACGAGAAAGAAGGAAGGAATTACAGATTTTTCAAAGAGTTTTACGGAGAAGAATACACTCCAGTCTGGAAACTTTCTGTTTCCACGCTTTTGGGCATGAGGTTGCACTCATGTTTAAAAAGCAATACATAATTGAAATATTACTCCAGGTAAAGTTCAGGAACATATGTCAGCAGAAACTTTCACAGTAAACAACTTCATCCACCATGCTGAGCTAAATAGACGCCACCCAGTCTACAGGGCTACCAGTAACTGTACACCTTCATGAACCTAGAGACAAAGATTTTTATTGTACCTGTAGATACCTGCATCTGACAATGTATCACAAGTCTTGAACCAGGACAGAGTTTGCTAGCAGAAGAAAGGACAGAACAACGGTCCAAGTAAGGCAACTCCTTATGGCTATTTCAGAAAATAAGGTAATTTGAAAAGCAAAACAATTTCTAAAGCATTGAATTAAGAGTAGAGATGGTCTACTTGAGGCTGAAGTGTCTGGCCATTACTTACATAGGCCAATTGTTATTTTTAAAAAATTGTTTAACTAAATTTCATCAAAGAAACACACGCCACATATTCTTTTTAACCATGCTTTGTTACAACCTATCAGCTTTCCACATTCTACTAAGCTACTCTGTCAAGGTAGTTATTCCACTGACAGTATATTTTCCAAGAAAACATCTCAGAATAGAAATTGTTTTAACATTACCAGTCTTTGTTATTAGTCTGAAAAGTATTTACAGTTCATATATATATATATATGTATATATTCAGTCAAGTGTAGTTCAGTGCAACTCTTACAAGAGAGCACATACCTTTCCTAAGTATTACAAAATACAAAATAAAATTAATCAAACTTCTTGTGACTTACCCCTTAGCATTTACTTTTTCAGTGTTTAACAAAAAAATATTCAAAGCGCAATTGGAAAATTTATCAAAACATGAACAAAACACTGGTCTATTATAACTACAAGTCCATTTAATTGTAGACTTGAGAGTTTCAGTTCTAGTCCTAATTCAAATATACACATGTTCAGAACAGTACAACCCAAACCCACATGATCGCCGCTTTTTCATCACTTATCCATCCCTCATGTCTGAAACAAGCTCAGCATTACTGCCCACACTGTCAGTGAGCTAAGGTACTGTTAAGGAGTGACATAGCAGCAAAAGACTTTGCTGTAGTACAAAAAATGCTTATTTCCCACAAAGTGTTAAAACAAACCAAGAAGTTGGAAGTCCAACAAAGCCAAAGCCAAGATAACAGTGAAAGTGTGGTTTTGCAGTTGTGGCCTATGTCATTACCCGAAGTGTTTCACCTGCATAGCACATTTCAACTATGCCGGGGATGTTTCCTCAATCTGTTTCAGAAGTCAGTAGCCAAACTGCAGCACAGCATTGAACTCGTGTTCTGCACTTCCTTTCCCCAAAGTGAGATAGGAACTTCCCCATCTGACCAGGGGTTCATTTTTATTTACGTATCTGGAGAAGGGAGTTTGTTTGCTTCTATCTGCCCTTGACTGCTCCAACTAAGCACATACAGGGGGAAAAAAAGTGATACAGCAAAGCACATAGATTGCGAACATGGAAGTGCATACTTCTTGAACAACACCTTTTCCACAAGAGATTGAGGATGTGACTTAATGATTGGCTTTATCAGCTCTGAGACTGTGCATTGGACCTGCTTAGCCACCTACAGATTTCAATAACCTTCTTTTTTGTAGCAGATAAATGCATTGTGTACGTAAGAGCATTGTTGTGACCTGGCTGAAAACTTTCTAGATTTATTTGACTTTCACCTAATTAAAAGTAGACTGTGGGTGGCTAGAAAAGAAAAGATCCCATTCTTGGACCATCTTAGATCCAGCTATCATGGGGCTTTACGATGACCTAGATTAAGCACGTATGTCAACAGAAAACTAATCCACAAAAGTGTTTGCTCCCAGAACGTCACCTCGTGATGGTTATACTCATGCAAGGGAGGGATAGAAGCATTCATGTCAGTGCAAGAAGGGGAGAGAAGGCAAAGAAAAATCACACAACCACTTAACTTAATGGAAACCTGCAAACTATACTGGATCAGATACAGCACCATCTGCACTCTCACTGCAAAAATACCTGATTAAGGCAATTACAAAAAAAAGTTCCACCCTTCTATGTTCACTGTAAATTGCTAGCTATCAAGAGTCCACATAATCATTTGGACAAGTCACAGAAAATAAATACCGATTTTTTATACTCATAGCTGTTGTGGGTAATTTCCTTCATCCCAGTCCCTTTAGCTCTACAGTAGATTATCAGGTGAAACCACCATGGACATTTCAGAGTTAAAACCAGTCTCACACACCTTTGCTTCTTTCTCCATGCTTCAGGGAATAGCAAACTTTATGTTCCGCTGACTCAATATAGAAACTAAGTGAAGCCTACTAATTTATTTTCTGTGAGCACACCAATGTTTGACATGTCTATTCCTGCTACACCTAGAAAAGCAGAATTCCAGTGTATTTGTGCATCTATTTGACAGCATTTTTTTCTGATCTCTTCTATGAAAGAGGTAAACCAGCAAAATACTTTAATTCCCTTTGTTCAGTAACTCCTGAAACTTTTGAATAAAATGATGTATTTGCATACTTACTTACACAAGAACTCTCTCCACTCTTTCTGTCATACTACTACTGCACTGCAAAATTCTGCCAAGGTGTGTGGTTTTTCCAGTGTAGGCAAGTAAGATATAACAAGACCTTCATGCCACCAATATGACAACTTGTGTCTGGGCTGCTGCATTTTTGGGAGGATGCTGTAATTTCCTATTCCTTATTCTGCCTCCTGTATAAACTACAAGCTCTGGAGAATGTGATTCACTGTCCTCCCAACTGTTCTCGTCCAACATGTTCACAGTATGTGGCTACAGTATTGAATCCAGGGACACAAGAAATCAGGTCTTTGCATTTTCTCAGTCCCTAATCTTTCACAGGATCCAAAAAACCACTTTAATAGGTGTAAGGCATCTCTAAAAGAAAGACATAACCATACCTCCCACACATACACCCCTCTCAATTTGGCACAAAATTATCCTGTGTTTACTGTTTCTTAAAGATACCAGAATTAAAAAATAAAAATTCTCATCTTTCTAAATATCTCATTTTCAATATTAATGTCCATGGCAAAGTTTTTCACTAAAACCTGATCCCAAATCAACCTTTTTAATCCATGAGAGTATTTATATATGCTGACAGATTTTTAAGTAGGGAATCAGTTCCTAACTCAACACATTTTATCTTGCTCTTGCCAGTTAGTGCAAGTTCTATTTGACCACCCTCAGGCTCGTGAAAATGTATAAGGTAAGCACATACGCAGAAGAACCTAGAAGAAATCTCACTAATGGAAAGCCACACTACTGGATATTTTTGAAAGGAGATCCTGCCCTTCATCAGCTTCCTGACACAATCACGCACGCTGGGTAGACGTCAGTGTTTCAGATCTGGAACTACAATTATCACTAAGTTAGTAGCCACTGCAGAGGAAACCCCCTCCACACTGCCACCTACCACTTTCTGGCCATTGTCCCTGCAACTCTCTACACCATGAATATCAGAGGAACTGGCTCACAGTCATTATTTAACATGATTCTCTTTCAGTGAAAGACCGGTTCCAGCAGCACATTCTCGCTTTACCAGACTGCAGGCTGAAAACACTGCAACATCTGCAATCTGTAATAACAGACACTAACAAAACCTAACTTCAGGAGGAAAATGTTTTTTGTTTTGCCTTTAAAAATAAGTTTTAAAAAATGCACTCACACACTTTGTCCGTTTTTGAAGAAAGCAAGCCAAAGAAGTTTTCCTTCTACCCTCTCATAACTATCTGATTATGGCAATTTTAGATTTTAGATGTACTTAAGACAGTGAACAAAGCACTCTAAAATTTAAGTGTTTCTCTTCAGTATGACACATCACCTTGAACATTCAAACTGGCCAAAAAAATAGGTGCAAGATAAACAAGGGTTCAGTTTTGCAAATTCTGCAATCTAAGTTATACCAAGACTTCCAGACTTTCCCAGAACCACAGAATGGTTTGGGTAGGAAAGGACCTTGAAGATCATTTAGTTCAGTGCCCCTGCCATGGGCTGGGACATTTGCCAGTAAATCAGGTTGCTCAAAGTCTCATCCAACCTTTCCCCCATTAAAACACAGGGACAAAATAATTGCACTGCTGTTGGTGTAATGGGATATCACAAGAGGTACACCTTCATTCACTATGTAAGTTTTCAAAAAATACTGGCAGGTTCTTCAAAAGCAGAGCACCAATACACCTGGCCTATAGAAGAGAACCATGTGAAAACAGCCATTCCCACGCAAAGAAAGGTTACCTTCGTCTGTTCGCTATCGGGATCTTCAAGCCAGCAGTACGGATCGCTGATTTTACATCCATGGTAATCCGACACCTGAATTTAATAAAAGACAATAATTTTAAAAAAGACATGCACACAAGCAAACTCTACCCATCAAGGAATGATAGTCAGCATGATCAAGGGCAGTTGGAATTTCACAAAACCATACAGTGCTAAGGAGCAAAGAAAGAGAGAACCAACACATTGCTCCCAGGTGAGTTACTAGTACTACCATTCTTTGGTGATGGCACCACAGCAGCAGAGTAGTCCTCAGAAAAAAGCACGGAGCACCAGAAAAACTGTGAAATGCACATAAATTCCTTCCACGAGATAGATTAGTGAGCAGAAAAGGAACCCCACCAACCAAACCAAGACCCTTAAGGTTTTCAAGCCAAATTATAGAACCTCATTTCTGGGTGCACCCAAAATATAGTTCGTGGTTACACAACCCAGGAACTAAACTCTGGTTAAACCAGGCTAAACTCTGGTTTAGCCCTCCCTACTACTGTTGCCCACAAATATGTGCATAATGTGTATATATATAAATGATAATTTAAGAAAAACAAAAGCCCACCCCCAAAACAACAAACAAACCACAAAAGATTAATCCACGTGGTTGAATTTACCTGCTTCCTTTCTCCAGTACACAGAAAAAGACTGGATACCTAGGGTTTGCAGAGCTCACTTTCAGTCAACTACGAAAGTAAATACTTCAGGATTTTTTCCAGCTTTGGCTCATACCGGCAAACACTTTGGTTTAAATGCAATGTAAATACTTCCCGGGCCGGTGCCCAATGCATAGTGCTTTGAGGAAGGGAAAGAAAATCGAACCCATTTTAAGCAAACTTACACCGTAATCCCTTGTGTATCCAGGTACGGTGGGAACACAGGGAGACGGGACTATGTTAGAGATGTGCCATCCTATATAAATAGACTATTTGTTCCTCTGCTGACGCTGCTGCAGCCCGGGCGGAGGCCTGGGTTTCCCTGACACACTCAGCGGTACTGAAGCTCCGGGATGAGCCGTGAGGCCGCTGCTCCCGCACCCCCGGTCCCGCCGCCCACCCCAGACCGGCTCCCGGCCCCGCCGACCCCGCACACGCGGGACGTGCCCGGAGGCACCAGCACAAGGGCCCGAATCCCGCCCTAACAAGCCGCCGCGGCCCAAGGGCGTGACAAACCCGAGACCGTCTGCACGGACCACGCCGGGCGTTCCGCGGCTGCAGCCGAACAAAGCCCCAAGAGCCGAGGCAGCAGCCCCCGCACCGAGGCGGCCCCGCGGGGGATGGCGAGCCGGGCGCCCCGTGCTCGGGCCCGGCGGCCGCCGCACGCCGGGCGCTGTCCCAGCCAGCGCCGTACTCACGGCGGTCTCGTCGCGGTACACCTCGGGGTACTGGAAGGCCTGCATGGCGGGCTGCGGCGGAGAGCGGCGGGAAGCGGA